>CAJNIZ010024236.1:19127-81243 GCA_905231905.1 Symbiodinium pilosum | reverse complement strand
AACCCCACCGTCGGATATCCGACTCGTGGCTACTACTACTACTACTACTACTACTACTACGACGCTGCCCTGGCAGCAGCGGCAACAACAGCAGCAGCCGCAGCAGCAGCACCACCACCAGAACAAATGGTTTCAATTGAAACTGGGGTCATATAGAGGTTTATAGGAATCACCCTATCTGATTTCCGATATCATGTTGAGGCCTATCTCAAGTAATGATATTTGCAAATTTGTCTTGCCCTTCTCTTAGCTCAAAGACGTCTCATCTATTATCACCGTGGAGCAGTGCTGAGGCTCGACGTCCCGGTTGTGGCTGCGGCAGATAGCGCATTGGATGAGTTGCTGGCAGAGGCTCAGACGATCTAAACCCGAGTCTAGGTGAGGTTTGAGAGGTTTTGCCATGGCTTTGCAGGGCAAACTTGAGGATGATGTGGAAAGTAAACAAGGTGTCACAAGAATTAATTATGCCGGGATGATGCAATGCTCGAAGCGAGTGTTTCATTGAAAAGGCTTGAATACAGAGCGCAGGCTGCACCCGAACGTTTAGGGCTTTCAAGTGTAGCATGTGTGTTGATAGGACGATATTTGTTTAGCCCATCATTGGAATGCATTGTTCCCACTGTTGTGGGCTCGCGGCGACACTCGAATGTATCATTTTCAGCGGGCGCCAGGTAAATGATCAACCTTCTCAAGGCTTAGGCCATAATTCAAATGGGGTCAGCACCTGTCATCTAGATTGTTCGAGCTCCCACGTGCGACGGCCATACTCTGTAACAGTTGACGCTCGTGGATCCAAAATGCTCGATCAAGGTCGATAGTAATTAGGGCGACATGCCCAGCAATTGGTATTGATCACCTTCCCCAAGGTCTGGTTAGGCTTATAGTCCCCTTTCAGTAGATAGAATATACGCGCAGCTATATGAGGATCTTATTATGATTTGAACTCCATATTCTGTCTACACTTACCACCCTGCAAAGGGAACACAACGCTTTTAGGATCATTGTAGACATAATGGGGCTATGCGCCCGAAACTTGGTGATGAGTATACCCGGTAGGTTCTATAAATAGGGGTCCAATATAGATGCCAATGTATTGAAATCCTTAGTATGTGGACCACCAAGCCACACTTTTCAGGACCCATGAACTTTCAAGCAGCAAATCTGCCGTTCTCAGTTTTCAAACATGATTTCCAGCAAGAGGCTGGGAAGTCACCTCCCCCTTGTAAGAAGCATTCCCCAACCTCCTCACTAGACCTCTGCACCCTACCCCTCTTTTGTGGCGGATACTGGACGTAATCTTAGGTTTCCTTAAGACTGGTGGGGCCTAGGGGCCTAGGTAAAGTTATGGCCCCAATAATGTGTCTGGCCTCTTCTGGGGAATACGCCATTATACCCTACTAAACCCTGAGCCCTGAACCCTAAACCCTAAGCCCCAATACTAGGGGTGGGATGGCATGTTGAAGACACGGCGGAAGGGATCAGTTGCACATACATGATGCAAAAGAGCCTTACCTAAAACCTACGGAATTTTCAGGGTAAATACCTATTTAAACCGAAACCCTATTTAAGGCCCGTAAATGACAGACAGCCATGAAGACAATCGCGCATCATTTGGAATCGATGTCTCGATAGCCTTAATCTGCAGTACGTTCCTTGTCTTCTGACGCGGCAGCTTCAGAAAACGAATGCGTCTCCTGTATACTCCAAAATCTGTTCTGAACCTAATATGAGGACCCCAGGAATTGACCCCTCATTTTTTGAAATCCCCACATGGTCACATGGTAGCTGATCAAAAACACTGTCCAATAATTGCTTTATGCTTTAAGTGGTATAGGAACACACAATAATTTCCCGTAAGGATCTTGACATCACCCCCTCATATCTTAGCCTAAATACCATTAAAACCCAAATCTCCGGTTTCCATTCATTTTATGTTTGCTTTTCCATTTGATTCTCCATTATCGCAGCTTCCATTTTCTCCATTCCTCCAAGGACCTGTAGATCAAACCCCCACCAATACAAGAAACCGTGAAGTTCCGGAGGCCACACGTGCTGGTCTCCGGGTGTCTGCTGCGCAGTCGCCCCTTGATCCATAATGCGGGGGTTTCCAAAAACTATGGGTACCATCTGAGGGGTGCCCATAAAAAACGATTTTGGTACGAAATTCGAGTCCCGGTATTGATGGAAGTTACCATATCGTTGGTGGGTTTTGAGTGCAGGCTTTCAAGAATAATCACCTCGTACGAATGCTAACCACCGACCAGCCAGCCCTGACATCAAACATCTCCCTAGGATATATGAAGGGATTAGTGTTTATTGTTTGGGTACCTGGGGTTTAGACTTCAGGGTTGAGATTTGAGGGGTTTGTTCGGGTTCAGAGACCTTCTTGACTTCAATCGGCGCGTGTTAAACGGGGTGTAGCTAAGGAACGCTCACCAACCAGTCTAAGTCAGGGCTTCCAGAAGCCAAATTAACGTTCTAAAAACCAAAACTGCGTTCACAAGAGGAGGCTTGTGAACCCATCATTTTTTGGTGCGTTGAAGGATCCAGGACACATGATGCTTCATATATCATCGCCAGCTATGCGGCTATGTGTCCAAATGTGGATCATTCCTACTATGTGGATTGGGACCATGAATTTGTATGGCTTTTTTGCAGGCCCTATGCAACAACCCCTCTTTAAAGGGATCTTATTTTGTGGAAACCTTAGTCTCAATACACACAGTTTTATCCTAGTTTCCACTTAATTTTCCATGTTCCTACTCATTTGCTTCTTCATCATTGGAGTAAAACTAACTTTCGGAATCCCCAGACTCGAACCCCTAAACCCCATAGACCCTCCTGTGCAAAGCCAAGGCCTGTGGTGGCAGCAAGTGTCAGGGCCCCTGCACTGGTCGTGGGAGTGACGGGTGCTGAGTTCAGGGTTTATAAAGTTTATGGGTTTCATAGGGTTTAGGGTTATAGTTCGTTGGGCTTAGGATTATAGTTTGTAGAGCTTCGGGTTATAGGATATATAGAGGTTAGCGTTTAGGGTTCAGCGCTACCGTTATGTTGTGTTGGTTCTCTGCTTCGATTGCTAGTTTGGGACACCCGGTGAAGGTAAGAGGGTTTGAAATTTGGGGACGCCTAAGCGGGTTTGATTGTGAGACGTCCCTACAATAAGGATTCTAGGTCTCTTTTGCGATCCCCCCGGGATGCCCCCGTTTATGGAAACCCCCACATAGCCCTAAAACCGAAACCCTGCTGTCTCAGGCCGAGAGCCTCCCCGTGGACCACGAAAAATATGTAGAAAAGTGATTATAAAGGCATACATTGGGGATTACTCGGCGGTTATATAGGAAGTCTTGGGGTTATTTAGGAGATCTACAATGGACATACTGGGGATGTTTTAAGGTATGCAGGGATATCCGGGGGTATATAGAAGGATGTGTATGCAAGCATGTATACGGTTCAGGGTTTAGGGTGTATACTCTCTCAAGCAAGCATGGAAGCTGAGAATGCCCTTGGTAAACCCTTTGTAGACTCCAGTGTTAAAGTGGGATTTTGGGGGATTGTATCAGCACCTTGTTTTCTGTGTAGGGCCCGTTGGGGTCCATTGTAGATGGTGGTGGATAGGGCTTAGAGTTTCGTGAGTCCTGTGTCCCACCAGCGACACACTCCCCCCATATTGTATCCTCTATGGAAGGGATCTCAATGCGCACTCCCACAGCAACCAATCCAATGAATCCCCTAAACACCCTGAAAACCCTAAGCACCCTAAACACACAAAAAACAAAACCCCCATAAACCCGTTAAACACCTGAAACACCTCACACACCCTAAAGCCTTGAACCCCCTAAACGCCCCAAACGCCCCAAACCGCCTAAACCACCTAACCCCTAAACACCCTAAACGCCCTAAACCCCTCAACAACTTAAACACCGTAAACACCCTAACCACCCTGAACCCCTTAAACCACTTAAACCCCCTAAACGCGCTAAACACCCTGAACACCCAAAACGCCCAAAACCCTGGAGTAGTTTCCATCTCTTTTTGCCAGGTACTCACGGAGGCTGGCACGAGTCGCACTAGCGCCAACCTGAGACTCCTCTGATGCAGTTGAGCTATAGTCTTAATTCCTTGAAGGGTGGTTATAGGGGGATTACATAGGGTTTAGGGTTTAGTGTCCAAACTCCTTGAAGGGGAATATATAGTATGGCTGATTACGCGGGATATTAGGAGTTTAGACTTTTGCCCAGTTGATTGAGAGTGTTAATGGGGAGGGCATGATTGAGGGGAAGAGTCTGTGCTAGTAAGCGATACAGGTTCAAGCTTTTTGTTTCTGAGCCTTTCCCGCCCCGCATTCATTCCATGCCCCCAAACCCCAAACCCTACACGCGGTCCCCTGAGCTGCAGCCGAAGCTCTGGAAGCATGCTAAGGCCATGGACATTCCGTGCCACGGCCCCACGGAGGGCTTGGAGGCAGCTCTGGGAGGATTCGGTAGTTTCCATACAAAGGGGGGGCCTTATCGTTGAGACTTTTAAAATGGTACCCCTGATTTTGGGCAACCCCTATTCGCCGTATTCGCAGCTTGAGGTTGTCACGGTTTGCTGCTGGTGCAGGATAATTACCTTTCAGCAGAGGGCCAAGTCGAACAGTAAGGCTCCAAATATCCAAAGAGATCAAATGTAGGTGCTACATATAGAATCAAGGGCTCAATGCAGGCATTCTTTATGTAGACTTAGTAGAGCCCCGGCACCTGCTGGGTCCCTGCAATCAAGAGAAAGATGCACCATGGCTCAACTCTTAGCTTTCTAAGGTTCTGGTAAGGTGTACCTTCAGGTTGATACCATCTCGTTGAAATAGTACCTACATGGAGCCCTAAGAATGAGGGACTCAACTAAGGACGTGTTAAGTCAAGATCCTTAGCAACAATCCGGTCTCGGTTCTTTTGGGAGGGTACCGCTTATAGGATTGCTGCTTGCATACCTCTGATGATGTGCTGGTGGCATGATGACGCGCGTATGGAAGCTTCGAACTATACCTACACAGTTCTCAAGACAGAGCAGGCTCCTATTATTCATGTCTCATCGGTGTACACCTAGGTTTTCTCAAGGCATGGGGACCTTCATCTTGTCTGATCTCTCGTCCTAGGAGCTGCAGAAGGTTGCAAATTTCACGGGCCAGGAGCCCATGTTTAGTTATCAGTTACACAAAGAGTTCTATGACAAAAGTCAACCGTCGGCGTCTTTACTTTCGAAGAGTATGAAGTAGGGTTTTCCTGTTGGTTTTTCCTGGGTGGAAATGGCATTCCCTAGGAATACTGGGGATCGTGTACCTTGCAAGGTCATACAGTAAAGACATGGGCAGTACTGCGGATACTAAAAATCCTGCATGACCCTAAGTATCCTATGCCTGGGAATTATGAGAGTTGAGTATACAAAAGTCATAAAAAACATGGTCAACAATGTGAGTCTACCGTAGGTGCAGGGTTGGCGCCTGGGATTGAGGGCTCAAGGCTGATCCTCATTGAACGGGTTCCCTTGCTTTCCAGGCATTTGGAAGCTAAACTGAATAAATATTGGGGGGGGGGAGGGGGGGGGGTTATATTGGGATAATGGAAAATAAAATGGAAATTACTACTACAATGAGGTCATATAGGGGTATAAATATATTGGAGCTGTATTTCAATAATGGAAAATAAAGTGGAAACTACTATAGTATATTGGGGTTCATTGGTAGCTCAAATGGTAACCTAGACCTCCCAAAACCCCCTGGACTGAAAGGCTGTTATTATGTGTATCTGGGCGGAGCAGGAAGACCAACCCAGTTGCAGAAGCCTCGAAAGGAGCCCTCGACCACCCACACGAGACATCCTAGCTCTCTACTTTTTATAGTAGTTTCCATTCTATTTTCCATTATCCCAAAAAAAAACAATATAAGTATACCCCTATATAACCCCATTATAATAACTCTACCTGAAGGTTCAGGGGACTTGCTTAGCAGGTCTTCAATGGGGTTATTAAAAAATCCCCTAGTCAGGGCTGGCCTGTTCTATACCTACTTCCTTAGTCCCCTGAGCCTCGAAGTCCTTTAGCCCTCAGACCTCCAACAAAGGGCCTCTCAAGTAATGTTCGGAGACTTCCTCTCTGCCCTAAAACCTTAACCCTAAACCCTGACCCTGGACCAGGAACCCTGAATCCTAAACCCTACAGTGCCTAGAACCAGCTTTGGAGAGGTCCGATGCCGCGAGTCACAGGCGACCAGCCGAGCTCTGGGACTTTATCTGGTACTGTAGGGCTTAGGGTTTAGGGTAGGGCCTTAAATGACTGGGGTTTAGGATTTAAGGTCTAGTCGTTTGAGATTAGGGTTTAGGGAGTCGGGATTTGGATATAGGGTTGAGGGATATATCTCCCGATTAAATGAATGGATCATCACATGGAAAATGAAATCGAAGCTGGAGGTATCAGTGTCATTTGGGTTTCGAGTTTGGGTATTAGGGCTTAGCGGGTGTGGAGCTTCGATCTCAGGACTTGGGAATGTTTGGGGTGTAGGGCATGGAAAAGAAGGGAGGTTTTGAAGAGGGCTTTTGAAGCTTTAGCCCCTGCTGCGCCTTTGGGGTCCGCAAAGGCTTCAACTTCTCAGACTGTAAACCCCAACTCCTAAACCCTAAAACCCTCAAACCAAAGCCCGAAACCCCAGATGGGAAGTTCTTCACCCCAGCTTTGCAACAGCAAGTCTTCAGACTTTAGCATTTTTCTGGGTTCTGGGTTTAGGGCTTAGGTATGTCCCTGGCTACAGTTTATACGGTTGGTTGAATACCTTGGGGCTCTAAGTCTATAAACAGTACTTATGTTGGGCCCTGTGGTCTGTAAATAATGCCTGTATCGAGCCCTAGGCATGCGCAAAACTATATATGCGTTTTGCTGGGGCAGAGCGCACGCCAGAGCACCTGGTAATGAGTTTCGAATTTTGTCAGATGCAGCCACGCTGCGTCTTGGGTCTTGTCGTCTTGTGCTTCGAAGCTATCACTTCATGTCCTTCTTCTACCACGAGGACACCTACTGCTGCACGGTGGCAACGGCAGCAGGAGGAAAGTACAAGTGGTCAGGACAGCAGCAAGACGCAGGAGTTTACATATCCCACAAAGTAAACAAGCCAGCTATATGCTTTCAAAGGCATGGGCCCCTTTTGGTTATAGATCATCTTATAGCACCTAATATTTAGGGACCAGAATGGGACACGGATGTTGGGAACTACCAATACTGTCAAGAGCCAACCCATACCCATCCCGACAGAATCCTTCGAGCTGGCAGGGCTGGCTTCTCTTGTGGCGTGGTCGAGCCCTGGAGCATCCTAGTCAGCAAAGAGGGTAAACCTGGGGCCTACCATAACCTAACACATGGGCCAGTACGAGGATTTAAGGGATCTTCAGCCTGACACAGCAATCCTGTAAGAGCTTGCACAGAGTTCTTTGACAGGTTTGTTGAGGGTTCAGTCTTGTTGCACCAGCCTTGCAAGTCTTCTGTGCGACGCTCTTTGTGTGTCTGTGACTTTGGTTCAGCATGCTTGGCAACTCAGAAGACTGCTTACGGATTCTTACCATGGCTGCTGAAATACATACACGTTTTGACGCCCTACCCCCCTAACCCCTTGAAAAATCTCGAGCACTAGCCATGCTGCAACCTTATAGGGAAGTGCCGTGATGGGGCTATAGCAGCCCTGCAGGGTTTCTGCTGATCTGCAACATGTCCCTTCCAGACCCTGAATATGCTTGCAGAGGGGTTTGCGTAGGCCAAGAGAAAGAGAACGGGGGAATGAACATGAAATTGCAAATGGCTACATGAATTAGGGTTTAGGGTCTTGGGGGAAAAGCATATTGCGATATTCTCACGGACTATATACCGTATTGGGATCCATTTCTTCATCCTCTACTAGGCACCAGGTAGCCCCTACAGCGCTGCGAAAAAAAAAAATCTTGAATGAAACAGCCAAACATCTGCCAGAGTTAATTCCCATGTCTAACCGTGGAGACTCTTGGTTGTTCCTAAGGCTTCATGTAGATACTGTATTTGTAGACTTTAGGGCCCAACGTGGGTATCGTATTTGAATTTGGAGCTCTAGGTGTTCTGGGTAGTTCTCGAATCCGCTCCTCCTAAACCCTAATCACCGAACTCGAAACCCTAACACCGAACCCTAAACCCCGAACTTTAAAGTCTAGGAGTCTAGGTCATAGCCCAGCTGAGGCACTTCGGATGCTTTTGGCATCTGCATCGCCACCTGGGCCGATCCGGAACCAGGGCGCGAGACAGGGTTAGGGCTTAGGGCTTTTAGTCCGGTGGCTTGGGGTTGATGCCTTGCGACTTGATTTGTTGGGATGTAGGAATTATCATGTTACAGCAAAACCAACGGCTCCAGACAGCCCAGCGTAGGTTCTATAATTAGTATCAAGGCTCAGTGTGAGTATTACTAACACACTGAGAGGTCCTGGGAGACAGTTTTGCGGGGTTGGTCGCGGGTTCCCTACTCCCCCCGCCCAATACTGTGCACACCCAGGTTCTCCCTCAATTCAGGGTATTTAGGGATAAGCAAGGCTAGCTAAGGCTGATCAAGGGGGAAGCCAGGGGCAGGGTAGCATTGGTGGGCGAGTTAGGGAACCCAGGATTCTGATGCCCTTGAATGCCGTCTCGAGATATCTCGTCTCTTTTGCATACAAAAGCTTTTGGGGTACGGGAGTAGACCCCCCACCCAGTAGCAGTGGCATCAGAAAGGAAAACTGTACGGCTATTCTCTTATCACTACAATTATCACTGTCGCGGGTAGCCCCAAAACCCGAAAATTCCCGAAGCCGTAAACCCTTAAACCTTCAACCCGAGCCAAAGGGTTCAGAGTTCTGGCAGTTCTTCTCAGACAAGTTCGGCAGCCATTAGCGTCACGCCGGGCTCCTTCATATAGGGCACTGACCCGGGCCCTGAGTCAATCTAGGCTCTCTGTACCATAAGGGTTTAGGGTGTAGGGGTCTTTACACTCCACCACCGGCAGCCCAAAGCAAAATTTCAAAGCGCAAGATGGCCCTGCTCTCCACCCCACCCCTTTGGCCCCGAGACTCCCTAGTTAAGCCCCCTAGGTACACCCCCTACAGCCCAACACGCCTATGCGGTAGCCTATACCCTAAACCCTATGTACCCTAAAGCTTCTATACCTAAACTCCACATACCCTAAACCCTACGCACACCCTAGTTATCCCCCGAGCCATGCTTTCGGCCATCCTGGGAATCGCCGGCGTTATGCTGTTGGCGATTGGCATCCCTGCCCTTTACGTCGTCTACCGGGTGCTCCGGAAGCCGGCATCTGGACCTCAAGGAGTTAAGGAGGAGCAAAGTTATAGGGGGGGGCTTAAAGGGTTTGTAGAGGTAACAAAAGAAATCTGGGATGAGCATACGAAATACAGGGAGATCGCCCCAATCATGGAGATTCACATTGTATATAGGGGTTTCAAGGCATCTCTGGGTTTAAGTGAATGCGGAGGAATCGGGGAGTGTGGAAGCGTGAATGATAGGATTACATGGCTTTGCATGGTGACTGCGAGTCTCATACTAGCCGGCCCTGCCGGGCAGGGCATGTAGGGATGAGGGATTTCCTGGACTGATGGCCTCATTCTCTTTGCAGATTCAGCCGAAGGCCCTGTTGACGAAGCGAGTTTGTGGGGGCATGCACGTGCTTCTTGAAGCTTGAGGTCCTAGTACCCAAGAATCTGATGCGTGGGATTCAGGCAACGATAATTGTAATATGGGTTTTAGGCAAGTCATCTGGCAGGAAAATGATTCTTATTCGCTACTTGGACCCTTATAAGGGTAAAGAGTAAAACCCTCGCACGTCTAAAATTCGTCAACATTATTCGAAGACAAACCTCATCAGTCGCCGGCTCATGTTCTGGATTGTGTTTTTGCTGCTGCCTTGGAAACCGGGCTGCGCTGTACTTTTGGGAATATCGGGATGCCAGGCATGCGTAAACCCTGATAGTGGAGCAGGATCCTGGCCCCTTCAAAAACGGTAAGCTGGGTTGCTGTTAAGGAACTTAAATTTCGTAGAAGTAGAAACAGGAAAGCCTGCTGTCCGCTCTTTACCCGTGTTGCCGTACCTTAAATTAAGTTTCTTGACCCAGTAAGTAACACTCCCGTACACGTTCGCAGGCTTCTTCTGCGCACAAGCGGTTGGTTTCTGGTCAACTCCTTGCCTGCAGACCCAACCTGATAACGGGAGAATTCAGAACGCAATCAGAAATCGTGCGCCATCGGACGTTCTTTGAAGCTGCAGATACAGAAGCCGCAGGAAGCCTGACAAGAAAAGTGCACCATTTGTTAAGGGCGTGTTCTTGCGGATAGACGGTGCTTGACACAGCTTTGGGTTTCAGTTTTGGTTCGTTTGACTTCACAATTTCCATGACGCGCTCTTGTTGTAAGGAAAGGAGGCAAGCAAGAGCCCGGAACGCTGAAGTGCCACATGTGCCACTTTACCTTAAGGGTCCAAGTGACCAAATAGCAGGAGTGTAGGTCCCAAATACCAGAATCTGAATGGTGCAAAGTCCTATGCGATTAAGGGTTTACGGACCTGGCCCGAAGGCGGCGAAGCCCTGACTTAAGCCTGCCTAGATCTTCCAAATACTTATAACAAGCGTTTCTGGCCCCCAAAATAACTAATGGGTCTACACGCTACTATTCTGGGTACTTAGAAGGTTGAGGTAGGCACCCGCGCATTGAGGCGAGATACAACTTCAGCCACCACCACCCTGGCGTTAGCGCAGCGCAGAGTAAGAAGGTCAGAGTCACAAGGGACATATTGGAGTTTCCTTGAATAGGGGCCCCCTTCAATGGGGTTATAGTTGAGGGGTTAGGGTTTAGGGATTAGGGTCCCCCAATTAGGTAAATACATGTTTGAGGGCCCCCATAATAAGGATTTCATTCTAATTGTTCTTTTGTCAAGATTAGGGTCCCCCTACTTTTTAGAATTACTGTATGGGTATTGTCATAATATGTTCTAGGAGTTACGTTCCTCATTTTCAGCACCCCGTGAAGAGGGGACTGATAGTTTTGGAAATTGAATGGGTGTAATAGTGTCGTCCGTTTTCAATGACTAAAAATGCTCACTCCTTTCCTTTGCGGGTGATGGCTCGATGTAGGCGATCGCATGCTTGATGCAAAGCGAGGTGGTTGTCATTGTGCGGGGTTGATGGCTTGCAGGGGGGGAAGATAGGCAACGGCTGGGGGCTTGATTCTGTTAAGAGCATGAGGGGCTTGCATGGAGGATGGCAAGACTTCCAGGACTCTTGAAGCCGTTATCCTGCAGAGCTCCATAGAGGGAATGAATACAGGGCCATCATGCAGACGAACATCCGAACCAGCCTAAACCCCAAACCGCAATTCTGGGAACTGTCTGTCCCATAGGTTGGGTTGCATTAAGCTGGAGGTGTAGGGCACTTGTTGACTTTCGTGTGTGGAGATAGGTTGGATATGTTTCGAAGACTTGGGATTGAAGATGCCTAGCTGCCGAAGAACTTCTGATGGGTTTTTACTGCGATTCTCCTAGGCCTGCTTAAGTCTTTGCATTACGTGGACCAAGACCCTCCAACTACTTTCTATTATGGCATATGGACACTTATTTTAGGGGCGTATAGACCTCGTTCAAGGGTAGTTGGAGGGCCTAGGCGCCCTAAACTCCTTTGCCTGAAGCCGTGTCGAGGTAAGGCTCCGTCGTCAGAGCAAAGCATATGTAGGGCCCAAAACCCCGGAACCCTGAACCCTAAACCCCAATCAACCTGCAGCAGGTTCCCCAAGATGGACTCCAGGGGTTTAGGGTCTAAGGTTTAGGGGATCCCCCACGTGTAATCCTCCTCCCCTTACGCTGAGGTTCCATATAGGGACCAATGTAGGTATTCATTATTCCTCGTAAAGATGGGCACTACATATTCTACCTACGACTATGGGGGAAGTTATTAATACAGGGAGTGGATTAACCTTGCTCTGAGGTGTTGTAACGAGCGCAGGCTTTGTGAGCAAGCACTACGCTTCCACTGGGTTTCAGGTTTCGGGCAGTTTCCATTTTCTTTTCCAGTATCCCTATATAGAACCCCAATACCATACAGTAGTTTGCATTTTCTTTTCCTTGCCTCCAGATTCTGAGGCACAAAGACTTTAGCTCCAGCGTCTGGTTTGCACCTAGATTATGCTTAAAGGATCATGGGAAGCTATAAGGTGCGTTATAAGTCCCCGTCGCTACCCGCATTACTGCCTATTCATAACTACCCATAAAGCCTTTAGGTGCCCCCCTTTCCATAACGGACTCACACGCAAAACTCCCCATATTTTGAATCTGCACATCTGGATTCATGTCGCTTTAGCAAAGCGGCCCAAACATCAAATGCTAGGGTTCAGAAGCCTGATCCTGAACCCGATGGATCCTGAACCTTTTGCCCTAAATCCTGAACCCTAAACCCTAAACCTTGAGACCCTAGACCCCAAACCCTGAACCCCCGTAAATCTTGCATCTGCAGCCTGGGGGGTATGTTGCATGCATGTGAGGTGGTCATCTGCGCTGGAGATTCTATCACGCAGGTCCTCAGCCGTAGTGGGTTGGGATGCAGGGCTATATGTTTGTAGAAGCAGGAGAGGGACCTAGCCAGACCTCCCAACTGCCCAGAATAATGCACTGCTCAAGGCAAGAATCATATATCAAGCTGCTCATAGTGTACCACCTGAGTCCAAGCGCAGAATCAAGCTGGATCCAGCGTTAGGTTTTGGGGCCATACTCGCAGTGTTCCCGTCCATGGATTCCGCTACCAGGCTCCATGCGGGTTGCCAGAAGTTTTGGGAATTCCCCTGCAATTCCTCAACATGGGAAGGTCTTGCAATCACCTCTTTTATAGCCCTTGGGAAAGCCGACTCTGCGCCCTAAAACGTGTAAGCCGTCATCCATAAACTCCGGCTCCAACCCTAGCCAAAGCTGGTTCCACATGCTCCGAAGGGTCCAAACTGTTCACCCTTGCCCTTCAATGTGGTACTTGTCTTCAAGTTCTGAATAGAATCCCTAACCAAAACCCATGCCAAATCTAGAGCGGAACTACATTGGAAGGCCCAGGTAATCTGTGTGTCCATCAGGTTCCAAGGACTCAAATACTGGGGCTTGGGGCTCAAACACAAGAACCTGTGTGCCTAAAGCCCTCTTGTCTAGGTACTTGTTAAATTCTGCGTATTTCTACATGTCCCTATATATCCCTTTGAAACCTGCCTAACATGTGCGCACTTCGACCCCCACATTGTGAAAGGCGACAGTCTCTGGCGACTGGATCGCCTTGCTGCGCCAGCGGCTACCAGACTTTGTCTTCCTGAATGCCGGAGTGACTGGGTTAGGGCTTCAGACCCTAAACCCTCATCCCTAAACCCTAAACTTTCATCCGCAAACCCTGAACCTTAAATCCTAGACTCAAAACCCTAAATCCAACAGACTGTTTGGAAGCTTGAAGCAGCTTACAACTCAGGTTTGGGGCATGTATGTACTTTGTGGGCAATCTTTGAGGTTCTGGCGACTCAAGTGAGTCATGGCAAAAGCTGTATCTGCTCAGAATTTTGCAGCCAGTTTACAAGCAATAGCCCTACGTGTGTTGACTGAATACAAGCCCGGTAACCAACAGAAGCCAAGGTGAACGGGGACTGCGCTTACAACGTAGCCAACAAGGCAGGGCAAAATCCTAGACCTCCCAAGTTTAGGGTGTAGGGTTCAGGGTTTGTATGGCAGAGCAAGGGCATAAGCTTGTTGCATGATGCCATGTGAAGTCAAATGCGAAGACCTTTGATCAGCACGCCGAGTTCGAAATAGCTTACCAGACCAGGCCTTCAACCCTAGACCGACAACAGATCCCTTGCTTCTATCATGCAATCAACAACTTTGAGCCTAGACTAGACCCGTACAAAACTCCGAGAAGAGAAGTGAAAGATTCAGCATCGCATCCTGAAGTGGTACTTGGTCCTAGTGGTGCAGTACACAACAGGGGATGGACAGAAGACTGAACTAAACACACCTAGACCTACGAAAGGACCCCCCTGAGTCACAAAGAAGAAGAAGGCTGCTGCCATCCGCCGTTGTCAACCCAGCGCCGTGGTGGTCCTCATCGGGACGAACGATGCCAAGGAGCGCTTTTGGGAGACTTTCAGAACTTTTTCGGGGTCCCTTTTCTTTGGGGCGGGTGTTCTGCGTGTGTGTGTGGGGGTTCCAAAATTCAAGGTTTTAGGGTCCCTTTTTTGGGGGGGCTTCGTAGAGGAAGTGTTATAGTACGTGTAGATCAGGGAGACCCTACTCTTGGACGCCCAGCTTGGAAATAGCGCGTCTGTATGTTCTCCCAGATGGTTCGGAGGCTAGGGTGTAGGATTACCTTACACCCAAACCCCAAAACCCTAAATGGATAATTTGCAGCTCTATGCTCTCAGCTCGCGTTAGGAGATGGGAGGCTTGAGGGTTTGGCCCCCTTCTTCCCCCCAAAAAGGGATGATATAGGAGTATATAGTGGGAGGGAAAAGGAAACAGAAACCAACCTAAACCCTAAACCCCGTGGTCCCACCAGGAGCTCCTCCATCTTGGGTTGAATCTATCCCTCTTTTTTCTAGAAATGGTGTTAGTCCCTGCAAGGGGCGGGCAAAATCCTTTTAAAATCTCTATATGTCTCACCGGGTGCCCCGGGTTGTTACGTTTGTTTGGGATTTTATGCACGTTTTTTTTTGTTTGAAACTTGTTCGTGTCAAGTGGGATGTGAAGCAATGGAAGTAACATAAGGACCCAAATATCAGGACAATGTAGGGGCTACTATGAGGCCTGTACCTGAAATCTTGAAATAATGTTTATGCTTGCACATTCATTCCCTACTAACCTGGTTAGCGAAAAATCGATAGTTGCACTAGCTTTATACTACCTCCCGACATATTCCCTAAAGCCTACATCCCTATGAACATGACAGCTTCCATGTAATTTCCATCTTCTGCTCCATTTGGTTCTCATTTTCTAGGTAGGATCCCCAAAGACAAAACCCTAGGTAGCAGCTTCAAGTTTCGTGTCCATTCCCCCATGATGACCCTATGTTGCTTAGTTGGGGTGAGTAGTTGTACCTGGCTACAACGCTAAACCCCTAAACCCTAATCCCTAACCCTACAAACCACCAGTTCAGGCGGAGGTCTCCGCAAGCTGGGGCAGGCAAACCAAATTGTTCAACAGGCTCCCGCAGGACTGCCAAAGCTTTACTTGTGCTGACGTGGATATTGGAGAGAGCATACAGATACTGCATTGGGGTGGATGAGATACAAGTGTCAAGAAAAATCGAAATTCAGTAGTGTGTGAATGTATGGGATACGACAGGAGAAGAATTCTTGACGGAGGAGCAACGCTTTCCAGGGCTTCTGCACAGGTTATCGTTGTGGTAGTTTTGGGCCCCTGCGCACGTTCCATCTCAGAAGTGCTCCAAGTTCACATGCTGCAGGTTTGCGCACAGTACCGACAGTTCAGGGGCCTAAAGTTTATGGTGTTTCGGATCATAGTTCACATACGGTTTGGATGTCGTATGTACGGTTCAGCACCCGCAACACCCCAGAAAATACCCAAATTTGAACTACCGCTTTGCTGACGCAAAGCAGAGCTCGCCAGAAACTTCCTCACTGTGCAGTTTCTGCTTGTTAGGGTCCAACCTCTGCGTGCTTGGTCTTAGAATGATGCACGCAAGCTCATGGGTTTCATGAAGGTTTCATGAAGGGTCTGCTGCAGAACCCTGCCTCTTATGCACTTTGGAACAGTTGTTCGCAAAGATCCTCAGAAGATTGATCCAGTCAAGAGGACTCGATCTGGTGGAATGCCGAATCCTGACAGAAGTAAAGCACTTTTGAGTCCGGTTTGCATCAATCAGTGGCATGATCTGATTTCATTTCTTTGTCCTCTAACCCTCCTTAGTGGCTACTACTGTTACTGCACGTGTCCTTTCTGAAGGTATTCATCATACTTAGAGGAGTCCCTAAACGCTGACCCCCAAAACCCCAAATCCCTATGCCCTATAAGCCCAAAGCCCCAAACTTTAAACCGGAGGAGCTCACCTACAACTTCTACCCAAACCCTAAACCCTCAGCCCAAAGGCCCTGAACCCTACACTAAACTGGAGGAGCCCACCCACGACTTCTACCGCTCCTCTTTGACCACCGCACTGGAGGTTCTGACAGCTGACGACGGCGCGCCACCGCCTCCCTTGGCGGTGCTCACGCTGCCGCTTGGCAGGGTGTTTGGGGATAGACAAGTGTTTAGGGCCTAGGGTCTACGGTTGAGAGCATTAGGGTTTAGGGTTTAGGTTCGATGTGGGTTCGAGGTTTCACAGCCTTGGGAGGGCCATGGGTAATTTTGACTGTAGTCTTCGTGGGCCGTTTGAGGATGCGTTGTTGAAAGTTTTGCGTCGGGGGACCACCAGGCTAGCCAACCCAAAAAAGCGGCAGAGGCCAAACTGTTCAGAAACTCCCCGGACGGCTAGTACACTGGGGACCTTCAGAAAGAGGAACCCTTACCCCTAGCAGGTGTGGCTGACAAACTGCCAGGTAGAGTCGGCTGAAATTCTGCCAGGCCCTGAAGTTCAAGATTCTAGTATGTATTTTCTCCAAATAATCTTGGTGCATCCTCTTTTACTAGGGCCCCACATCCGCTTTACAATCTCCGTATATCTCTCAATTTCCAAGTACGATACCTTTCCCTGAAGCTGGCTTGAGATCTTTACATCATGACATGCCCTAAGCATCATTAACTTGACTAAGACTAGCAGTCATGAGAATTTCAGCAAGCACGGAAAGGATCCACGCATGCAGTCTGAACCAGCGATAACTTTACAGTAGTTTTTTCGGATACTTCACAATCCTAAGCCCCTAGTCCCACACCCTAAACCCTAAACCTTGAACCTTAACGACTAAGGCCCATGCTGGGAGAAGACCCCGGGCATGTGGGCAACAAGGAGGCGAGTCTTAGAAGGGTTGGGAATCTGGCTTGTTACGGTTTTGGGGCTTAGGGCTTGGGTTTAGGACTTAGGGTTATGCTGAGGGTTCTATATACCATAGTCCTCAATCTAGGAGCCTGCAAGAAGAGACCCCTAAGTTGGGGACTGCGGATTATCGGGCGCCTCATAGTTGACATCTCTGACAGCTGCTGCCAGTGATATTGCAACTTTGGCTGCCCCTCCCAGGCCCAAAATCCTAAACCACCTTTGCAGGAGTTAGATAAGTACCACTATGATGGTCCCCGGTGTGCAGAATCATGATACAGGGGACACTAGCTCAGCTAGGGTTCCACCAGCGGTACAGAAAGCGTCAGCGGTCATCGGTCAGTTCACTTCTTGATCTGCTGGTCTCTCCACACCTTAAAAGAGTAGCGCAGACAAGCTGACAGCTGAGACAGAGCACCCAGCAAGCAGGACAGGCCAGGACAAGCAGATCAGGCACCTGAAGCGAGACCAGGAAAAGGAACACTGCCGATTGAGCTGCGGCAGGTGGCAGTGCCTCTTTATATCCAGCACGACCTGCGCTTTGGCATCGCTGGCCATCCATAAAAATGCTGCATGGAAGTTGGCCAGCGGGCTCAAACTAATTTCTAGGCCGAAGGTCCAGTTCCTCTGAGCCCCAAGCCAGAGGCACAGCGTGCCTGTTCAAATTCCTAATTACGTGAAAGCGTATCTTAAGGTCCTCGTCAGCATTTCACATATGCGGCTGCCTTTCCTGCATAGGTCGTTCCGAGATACAACGAAGTCCTGCAAGATGTGGTGGCAGCAGTGAGAAAGGCGAGTGGTTTGTCTGCAGTCAAGTATTCGCTACCGCGATAGCTGCCGCAACGGTCTGACACCTAAACCGAACATGTCACTGATTTCATGTCTTTCAGATCTTTGGCAAAACTTCTTAAAAGCCGCTTACCTCACCCCCATGCGGGAATCCGGCTTTTGTTTCACCTATCTCCTCCCCCTAATATTGGTTTGACCACTGGCTCCAAGGCGCGTCCTCAGAGTCTCATCAACATGCCCGCCTGGCCCTGCCCCCTAATATCACAATCCCCCAGCCCCTAATATCACATCTTCCCCATTGTGGTATACCATCATAAAGACTGCAGGGAGTATGGAGCTATTCCCGCAAAGGGCTACGTAGTGTTAATCATTTCCAGGCCTGTTAGGGCAAATTCTTGATCAGGTGCCTCTTCGTACCCCTAAATTGGAGTATAAGGCTCTCAATAATCCGTGGGTGCTTACGGTATAGTAGATGGAAGATCTAGGGAGACAGACTTCCATTCCTTGCTTTGATCTTTTCTCCACACTGGAGGTCATTTCCGGGTGGCCCCTATGGTGGGGCTGCATTGTTTTCTTGCGGGTATGTATTTACGTAGGAGCTTCAAATTGCAAAACACACTTTCTGAAAGTTATGAAGCGGAAGGCATCACTGCAGGCCGAGTGCCCTACAAAATGGTGTTTGAGTTTGAAGCCTTGATTCCCCGTCCCCGATACCTGAGCTTGAAGCACCAAACAGATGGTTGATGTTAAGTACACGGGAGGATGAAATGGAGAATGCCATGGAACTCGTTGTATTTAGCTGTTCGTAGGGTTGATAGGCATGACCTGAACTACTTTACACCTTGAATCATGGCATTCTAGCCTACAAGGGTCAGGCAGGATTGCTGGCATCAACAAGAACCTGTAACCCCCAACGGCCTACAGTTTTATGGGTTATGCCGCCTCTTATATAAGTGGTAATTGCTACTAAAATGCAGGTAGTTGGGGCCACTTGTCATTCTTCAATTTTCCAGCATGTCCACCCAGGCAACCACCCAATTCATATCTTGGATCTCACTGCTGTGCCTTGGCATTTGTTGGGACCCTACACCCTAAGAACTAAACCCCAAAAAATGAAACCCTAAACCCTGGGTAGTCCTCGACATGGTATTTACTGGCGTGTTCAGAACATTGTTGGGCGCGTGGGCTGGGATTTCATTTCCAGGGTTGGCCGCCTGGCTTGGGGTTCAGGATTTCGGGTTTCTACATCTCTTGCCGGAGGCAATTGTGGCATTATCTACAGATTCAGCATTTTGACAGTAGGCTGAGGTACCGCACGATCTCGGAAAACAAAGGGGCTTGAGGGGCTTTGGCTTGGCTGAAATCGCACGCACACGCAGCGCGCGACATGATTTATTTGTTCTTCAGGTTGGGTCAGGTTTACATTTGCGTTGCAAGAAGCATTGTGGGCGTGTTTTGCTGCTTGTGGCCTCTTAAAGCTCAGCGGCTCCGGAAATAGATCACTGAGCGCGGACTCCCTTGACATACAAAATCTGCAAAAAGGATTGCTTTCATTACCCCGAAATGTTGGGAAGTCCCCATTTGGGGTGTGGGTTCCAGGGTTTATGTAACCCCCAGAAACCAACAGAAGCCGACAATGAACCTTCAAAGTCAAAAACATAGACACTCCACCCGAAAGCCGTCAACACTCAACCTGCGATTCCTGATGCGACACCAAGATCTGAAATATCAGCTACCCGGTGCTTTGTCGGGAAAGTGGGAATGGATCAGTATGTCCTTACATAATCGCTTATAACATTCCTTGTATTCACTGCCCGACAGCAAGATCGCAAAACACCAGAGGCGCTTTGGAAGCGACTGACGGAGCTCAAAGCAGTCCCCTGGAGGGCAACCCTCGCTGTACTTTTCGGGCATTTGGGAATGTAATGTAGTTGAGGGCTAAAGGTTTTAGGCTTGAGAGATTGAGATTTACTGCGGAACTACAAACACACCTCCCGAATACAGCTCAGATTTAAAACCCGAACAAACTGTCCGAAAGGCCAGTAATCGACATAATTTGGGGGCCCGGGTAGTTGCTTTCCTATAACGTGAATAGCGGCGCTCAACATTGTTGTGACAAAGATGTTTGACATCTGGAGTTGCTATATCCGTGATGCAAGTTGACATGACATGGTAGTTTCCCATAACATGGGACCCCAGTACAGAGTCCAAGATGCGATTATCTTTTTTCCAGGGACCCCCAAAAGGGGGTACGCCTACTCCTGAGAAACCCCCAAATAAGTACAGCCAATTTGCTGGGGCATACTATGTGGCAGATCTTAGCCTTTGCAGATGTCAATGGATGCTAGGGCTGCAGGAGCTGCTGCGTAGTCCTGGAGATTTAAGTTTAGGATTTTAAAGGGTGTGCAGTTGGCTTCTTCCAGCTACTATTTGGAGAAAAAGTCCAAACGTCCAAGAAGTCTTGTTTCAAGCCGCTCGCCCTCCCCTTTGTTCTGAGCATGACTGTTGCCCTTTCCATAGATGGCCAACACAATAAAACCAGCATTTAGGCTCGCATAGCACTTTGCGCCAAATAAGCTACTTAGATGCCTCAGGGTTTGCTTCTGTTACGGGAGCTCTTATCCATCGCAAATTCCCATCTACATCTAAACCCTTCCTTGTCCAACAGAAGGCAGATGCTAAGTTGCGCTGTAAGAAGGGCAAGCTTGTGACCAGTAAGACATGCGTGTAACATGCGCACAAACCCTAACCCTAAACCCTAATTTCCAAGGCTACCAGGTCTAGAGCCTTGCTCAGAAACATACAACTGACTATACATCTAGGTGAATTCGTGTCTGAAGTTTGCTATAAGACCCTTCAAATTTTCTGTGTCACCCAATTTTATAGAACAAACTTTTGATCCCAAACCCCAAACATATAACTCAACCCCTGCATATCCACAGTCTCCATTTTATTCTCCATGTTCTTTCCCGTCTGATCCTCCATTATTCAACAGCAACGCCTCCTGAACCCTAAGCCTTACACCTTGCATCCAATCACTCTGAACCCGAAACCCGAAACCCTAAGCGAAGGCTTCGCCGCAACCCTCGCAGCGCCCGCCTCCTGTGGAGAACTTCTTTTGCCTGATGTGGCAAGCAGCTGCTTTGTGCCTGAGCTGAAGGACTGTTAAATTTGGGTTTGTGTTTTGGGTTTGTGTTTTTGGGGCTTAGGGTTGAGGATATAGGTTGAGGGTTTAGGGTATGGATTTAGCAGAAAGGCATATGAAGATCGTTCGCATAGGTTTGTCCACTCCCTCCTGCGCACCTGAAGGATCGAAGCCCGCAACCCTACAAACCTTGCAATCCATGCACAACCCATACAAGCCTTGCGACATTTCCAGAAAATGGGGTTCAGGAGGGGTGATATACGATAGTCATGTTCCAACCCTTGCCTATTCACTCCCAATATGTATCGAAGCCCGTAGATGACTTTTTCCAAGAATGGAATTGGTTCCCAGTATATCCACCCGCCTCAAGATCTTGAGGCATTCTGGTAGGCACACACATTTTGGCAGCATCAGACCCTTTAACCTCAGACTCCTCAACCCAAAGCCCTCCCGTCCCCCCTTGAATCCACAAAGGCTCCTCAACCCTCTTTTCACCCTCAAATTTTCTCATCCAACTCCTCAGGCATTACCTGCTGGGCTGGAGCCTGGACGCTGTAGGCCAGCGCAGCGGCCAAGGGGTCATGGTCGATGCCTTGCACCTGAACGATTCCAGAGCAGCACAGTTTTAGGGCTTAAGGGGGGCTGCGAGGCTTTTATGGGGTTAGGGCGTTCAGGGTTCGGAGGTCTTAGGGGGTTTCGGGGTTTAGGTTGCTAGGGGTCTTAGGGGTCCGGCATCAGCTCTTGTGCTGCTGTAGTTCTATACATGCAGAATACATCAGGCATTCCAAGGTCTATAAAGAGTATACGGAGCTCAAGCGGACGGTAGGAGTGGGTGGGGTATTGTTCTACATATGGTTTAGGGAAGTTGGTATTGAGGGTTCAGGGGTTCGACAGTCCAAAATCCGGGCAGTAGGAGCAAACCAGGTTTCGCATTCCAGGGCTGCATATACAGCTCCAAACAAACAACCAAGAAACCTGAAAAGGTATTCCCAAACGACAGATGTCATTTGAAACCGTGGTCTATATGAGGTCGCACGTTGGTTTCAGGCTCAGAGGATTCAAAAGAGTCATTGGTCAGCATGGCATGCAACAAGTATTTGTACCTTGGCATGGAGGGAGTACGCACCCTCCAGGAGTAATACTCCTTACCGCAACTATTGTCACAGGAAACCCCCAAATCCATGTCGCAGAGCCCAGAAGCCTTGGTCCGAAGCCCTGCTCACTAACACGAGCGGCTACACGTAACTCCTAAACGTAAGGCAATGATTTTCCTTCTACGCCCGCGATGCGCGAAGGTCCTGAGAGAAACTCACAAAAAGAAAGCCGATGGAGCCCCTAATTCTTGGAAGCCCCGAATCCGTGTTCCTTCAAAATACGCCCATGAACACTGGGCGCATGCTTGTGGATCCTGGTTATGCCCTTACAATTCCTACGTGGCAGGTTACCAAAACGATGCTAACCCAAAAGGGATCATTGCTCTGAAGCCCTAAACCCCAAACGCGGTGGAAAAGAGGCGCAGAAAATATGGATAAATAAGTCTTAACCCCCACACATATCCCCAGGGTGCCTAAGATACCAGAGTGAGGACTCTGGAGCCGCCGTGGTGGCCCAGCTTGTTGAAGATCCTCGGCGCTTGGTTTAGGGTTTTGGGGTTTGGGGTTTAGGCTTGGGGGTTTAGGGTTGAGGCTTTGAGTTCAGGATTCACGGTTTTTAGTCATTGATGTTGTTTTCCTGGTCGTTGGTAGGGAGGAATGGATCCTAACAGTAGCTCGAGTCCCTTCCTTCTTTTCTATTATTCATTGCCGACGACACCCGAGAGCCATGGACAGGTGACGCAATTTCTCAATAAGATTCTGGAAGCAAACCTGTTTTTAACCGGAAGTGTGAAACACGTTCACCTCTGTAAAGGGTGATACCTTTCAGGCCTGCAGCATCCCCAATTCAGGGAACAGGACTAAACCCTAAACCCTGGACAAAGCCCAAAACTCTCAAAACAAACCACATAGAGTTGACGCGCATTTCAACCCAGACCTCTATACCCTACCCCTTCTTCATAGCAGCTAATTTTGTTTATAGAAGTGAAGCCAGGTATCCTTAAAAAGGGGTAGGGTACAGGACAGGGGTCCAGGTAGCGTCTACGTTCCGTCGGAACCAGCCAACGGTGGGAAGAGCTGCCATCAAGCGCTCCTAGTCCGTAGCCGGGACTATTATAGGCAGGTACGATTCAGGGCCCTTATTGCGGTTCGCTAAAGTAGGTAAAAAAATGGCCCAAAACCCTAAGAAATTGTCAAGAAGGCCAGTATTCTACATACTTTGGGGGCCTAGGTACCCCCAAATATCCCAGATGTTCACCTGCATAGCTAAAAACACACATTCCCACATCACCCCCGAGGATTGGCTGGGCAAAGTCGTAGAGCAAGACGATTCTGCGGGCTTCGGTGGGAGCCATCGGCCCCTGGCGGCCGAGTAATGGACTTCCCCCTGGTTAACATGGAACATATAGGAACATGCGGGAATTCCCAAAATAAGGGGTACCTTTTGAGGGGTACCTATGATAAGATTATAGCATTTTGGGCTCTATTTTGGGTTCCCCCCATTTTGGGAAACTAGCATATTACACCAATCACGGAAATTCAAATGGAAAAGACAGTGGAAACTATCACATTGCTCGGGCTTATTGAAGGATTACGACAAAGGATCCATGCCTTCATTCCTTGCTGATCAGAGGCAAGTGGAGCATTCAGACATGGCAGCATCTTCGGTTTCCAAGAGTAAAGCCAGGGTATCTGGGGAAGTTTGGCATACACCTTCCAGTTGCAAAAAGTATGATACTCCAATCGAGCAAGCAGAGGCCGAGGTTCCAAAAAGAGATCATGCTGCAACCATGATTAGTACAGGTCATACGATGCCTTAGGAAGATCTTGTTCTTTCTTTCCTAGCTGGAAATTTCTGTGTCGTTGTGGCAGACACAAGTTCTGCCTGGTCCGGTTCGATCTGAGCTTGAGTCAGTCAGTGATTGACAAGGTTGCACTAGGGCTGGGTGCGCAGAAGGTGGCAAATTTTCATCAAAGCCTCATGACAGACCAGGCATTTTAGGATTTTGTGACCCCAATTTCCCACAGTCTAGTTTTATTTGCCGCTAATTAGTAGGCCAAAACCCACAAAAATGTAGGTAATCAGCTTACAGGAAGACTCTAGCTCACATCGTTCTGGACAGACCCAAACAGGGTCCATCATTCTAGCTGGCTTTGGCTGTCTCGAGTCGCCGAGCCATTGTATTGCTTCTCTGGAGCGGCTCATGTAAACTACGATCTGTTCTGGCATATACTGCCGGCATTGTAATACAGTCCTGGTCAAGAGTTTGATAGGTCTGGTATTGCCAACCCCGTACTTTCCATGAAGAAAATCCCGGAAACCATTACGATGAACAGAAGCTGTCGTCTGCACTGGTCAGGATTCATTTGTCGCAGGTTCTTGATAAGAGTTCCAGGACTCCTGTTAGTAAAGATTTGAGGTGCAAAGGCTACAAAGAAGACGCCTGCAATGCACAAGGCAGCATCACAAAGGTTAGAATGCACGTAGAAGAAGGTCGCCGACAATGTGCAGCAATTCAGCCATGGCCATCGTGTGTGAGACTCGGCCTTGCTTGGTACACATGCTGCCGCCAATCTTGCGAACTACATGTGGCAATGCCCAGAGCCCCCTCATCGAATGGCCAGAAGTTTGGAATAAAGCTCCACCTATCTCGCGCACGTGTTATTCTTGCACCTATGAGCCCCAACCCTTTGCAGGCACCCGCAGGTGGAAATGGCAGCAGAAGTACAACAAGAGTAAAAACATGATACCAGCATCTTCATCCGGACTCTGGGACGAACGTCTCTGATTACGGCTACAGGTGGTTGTGCAGCATGGTCCCTGAGCCGTACTGACTCATAGTTTGCCTGGGCCCTGAGGGCCTAGGTTTGGAGTGCCACCCACAAATTCTGTGGAAATCTCACGGCACAGGCTGACTTTAGTATGGTCGCTAGGGCCTGCGCGCAAAAACTGTCCCGGCTGTGTTTTGGCTGTCCAGCATCAAGCTTTACTGCATATAGTTCCTGAGCATTTGACACCATTAACAAAGGAAGGCCGACACCTAACAAGTGGCATTTGAGCAATAACATGACTGCGAGGCTCGTTTTCTTGGTGAGCTCTCCGTTTCATGCCGGAATTTGAAGTGGACGTAGCTTAAGCTCGAATCTGGCAAATGCTTTTTCTTGCCTTCAAGTCCTCAGACAGGCGCACCGCCTCACAATCTCAAAGCAGGATGATGTGTTACGGCTTTTCGCAGGGTTCACGCACTGTGCGCTCGGAGAGGCAACCGGAGCTTTGGTGACGCAACGCCTGTGAGGGTGGGGCCCCCGGATGGTTTCAGTCCAGACCGAGACCCTCCTAGTACCCTTAAATGGGGATATGTGGCTAGTATATGGTCCGTCGCAGTGGGTATTTGGAGTATAGTAGAGGATAGATGGAAGGTCTAGGCAAGGGGGTAATTTGGGATGCAATGTTTCAGGCAGATATTATCCACTGATAGGAAAGTAGAATGCAGGTGAAGGGCTCGAGGCCTCCTTTAAACATATCAGGGTTAACAGTTACAGTACCAGGCCGGCGAGTGTTGTTGTCTCGGGCCTGTACACCCTCAATACTATGGCCCCCAAGTTACAGACTAGGCAAACAAAGACCACAAGGATTTGGATGAGCCTTTGCCAAGCATGTGAGTGTTTGGGAGAGGTTCATCACCTGTCATGGGCTGTTTGTCAGTGTTTAGAGTTAGAGTACTTCTTTTCGGGCAGTATAGAGTTTCCGGAAAGGATCTCGTGCGTCTTGGGGTGCCATCCGGGGCAACTTATGACACAGTAAAAGCTCTGACCTGCATGAAAGGTAGCTGCGCGCTACAATAGGGATTTTGCATGTCATAGTCTCCCCAGTACTTCGGTCCCCAAAGTATTCAAACGATGGCCTTTTTGCCATTTCACGCGTATTGCACTAGTATCTTATACACTTGTCCAAAAATCATAAGAACTCCAAGCCATGTAAGAGGTTTCAACCCCAAACCCAAACAAAATTAGGCCGTGATTGTATGAAGCCCCAGGATGGTCTATGCGCGCTCAAAATGCGGTGTAGGGTTTAGGATTTAGAGGCCTAGATAAGGGCTTAGGGTTTGGGGGTATTACTCCCAGTAATGAACCGCCAAATGGCAAGGAAAATTGGAGATGACATGGAAAGTGGGATTGTATGGGTGTGTTTTATGAGGGTAAATGCCTTTCTAGATTCCTTATGCATTTATGCTACAGGGTACCTCAAATAGACTTCAACATAATCTTTGTAATTCTTATAGGCTTGAGCCCCTATAATCGTCCAAGGCGTGACTGTATGTGTCAAGGATGAATGCTGACACTATCTTCAGCAAATGCTGGCACAAAAAATTCTGACAGCGCGAAGCTCAAGCGCGACACGGTCTTTTCAATTACATGGGTGTGGAGTTTCTAGGTAGAGTGCTGCTGCAGCACTCTCTGAGCATCATCAGTCCAGATTCCGTGCATGGTAGTTTCAATGCTCTGGCATGTCATGCAGTATATTACTTCATCTTGCCATCAAACAGGAAGTGGTAGATGCCCCAGAACTAGGGCTCCGTTCGGCGAGCTGGTGGCAAAGTTTTGTTGTCTGCCTACACCCGAAGGATGCCTGTGCACAGTTAGACTCCTTTCTCAAGACTCCACGGGATTACTGTTCTTGGATTTCTTTTGGGTGCCTGGATGAAGCTAAGAAGACAAGAAAAACTGTTCCTTTTGTCCCTAACATAATCCCTGATCCCCATGACCCCTCGATATCTCCTGTTAGATGGCGGTGACACAGGCTACATTCTAAACCTCAACAAAAAAACCGAGACCCGATGAACCTTAAATCCTGAGTCCTCAAGGCATACCATCTCCGATATTTCCGCATTGCCGGGAGCCGAGTCTGCAGGTAAAGCTAGGCAGCCCCGAGGCCAAGCATACTTGTGGTAACGGTAGTAACTGAAGTCTCCTGAGGAATTATCTTTTATTTGAACCCTGATATAAACCTAAGGAAGTATCAAGAAAAATGTGTTTTATCACAGGTCCAGGGGTGGTACAGATAGTTGTCAAGTAGTAATAATGACAACAACCCTCATACCGTTAGTGTCACTGACTAATTGTAAAAAGTTCAAGACGAATAGTCAGAATAGGAACAGTGAAAATGCATTACTAATATGAATGATATCACGTTTGAATAATAGCAATAAATGTACTAGCAGTAATCTGAATCGGATTAGTAGTACAAGGTCCGTTTTCAAGGTGAAGAATTTTTTGTTGTAGTGCACCAGCATAGACGCAGTGGCCTTCCAGTGAAGGGGACCAATGTTCATCCAGAGACACCTACACCCTGTGGGGCACCTAGCTCGAATTCCTTGGACAACTGCAGCCGCATGTTGGGCCCTACGACATCTCAGCAACCAGGTAGTCTTTCACCTGACTCTCCCAAACCATGGTTCCGCATACTTCCAAACCGCGTGATGGATCCTTCTTTTTGAAGTTGATGCAAGCTTGATGTAAACCACGGTCTTACAATCTAGGTCTCTATGCTCAGTAGCTGATTGTGTAGTAGTTTCCATTTTCTTTTCCAGTATACAAGCCGTATATGTCCCCACATACTCCATTATTGGGGTCGCAGGTCCATTAGCTGATTGCAAGAAGTGCTCGCGCCAGCTGTGAGGTTGGATTGATCGGCGAAGGAAGCTTCGGCAGCGTGTACGAGGTAGGAATGCGTCGAGGGATTTCTGGGGTAGGACTGAAAGCCTTATGTGTTGGAATCCCTGTACAATTTATATACATGTATGGAGAGAGAGAGAGAGAGAGATACACAGAGATAGTTTCTTTCAAGCTCTCTCCTTTTAACCTTGGTCTGTACATGGGGTAGCGCGTGTCTCAGGCTGTGGTCTAGTTTTAAAAATGGAGAATTAGGTCAATTGGTTGAGGGTTTACCCTCCCTATGCTTAAACTCATGTTAGTTTAGGGGGGTGGGGGCAAGGCTACAGCTCATAAGATCAAGGCGTCAAGACCCTGTTTATGGCCCATCGCGAAAGCAAATACCAGTACCCATCAGTGGTACGTGTTAATGATTGTAAAAACTGTGACTCTTACTCTTATTTAACCCCGCAAGAACTGTAAACACTTTGATTTCATAGGCCCCCCCGCTCTACCTTAGTCATGTTACAGTTATCACAAAGCATGCCTCCACCTGAAGACCAAACTGCAGACCTTGGCTATCCTTTGGCGCCGTTCATTTGTTCGGCTCCGTAACCTGGCATATGGTCATCTGGTGATGCCAAGAAGAACTGCCCGACTGAAAGCAAGCGCCCCAAACAGAAAGCTCTTCCACTGCGAGGTCTGTGACTTGCGGCCTACCTCCAGCCGAGGCTCCAATTGCTTGCTGGCTGTTGGTGGGGAGTGAAGGAAGGGAACAGAAAATGGGAACTAGAACTTGATTGGGGTTTATCTAGGGGCTGCTATAGGGTTGTGTTCCTCCGTTCTGTACGACGCCAGTAAGATTGATAATTTAGGGTTTAGGGTCTAGGGAATTGATAGTTGCAACAGTGGCCAAGGCCTGCTTCATGTTAACCATGGGCCCCCGCTATGACCCCCAAAAGAGGTCTCCCAGCTTTATCCTACAAACCCCGCAAGCCACGAAAACTTCCATGATTCTGTATGTGACTGTATGCCTTTATGCGCAAACAGAACACGTCTTTGTTTCATGATTCTGTTTATTGGCGAGACGTCTTGGTCGCAACCGCGCTTGTTGCCATTGTGCTTCACCGCTCTTATCTGGAGCAATACTAGTACCATCGTCTTTTGATCTGACCGTTCTTGTTATTCTTAGCCTGGTTTTGCATGCGAGAACAAAGTTAATTGTGCCTCCAACGAGGCGGTGCCAATCCTTTGGGTCTTGATCGGCGGTGCGCGCTGAAGCCTGACTCTGTTAAGGAATTGCGTCAGTCTTCCAAGACCCCCCAACTGCCCTCCAATAAGGCTATGGTGTATCTGATAGCCAGAGGGCTGGACAAAGGGGAGAATCCTGGCCTTTGCGATTTGTTCCTTGTATTCGTGGGCCGGCAGAACACGTCTTGAAACCAATATACCTTCATTGTAAGTGATTGGAAATATTTCAGCGCCAAATATTTCAGCGGCGTAAAACCTGCGTGTCAATGTGAGGGCGATGTGCCCAGTGTGGATGCCGCCCCGAATGACTCGTGGGACAGGTTTGAGTGCTTGATTAGGTTCATGGTCTTGAGACTCATCATGAATCCCTTACCTGAACCCCGAACATATGCAAAATAAAAGCCTTCTCGTCTTTATCTTGTGGCATTCTGCGACCGACTTTTCAGGCCCAGGTAGCGTAGCCCCTTGCAACCCTATGCCTCTTGTTACAAAGCGTCCCTTTCTTCGACACCTTGAGGTTGAGGTAGTGAAAGATTGCAACACCTTTCAAGAGTCAATTTGCTTCATAGTACGTGGGCTCATCGCTCCAAACTCCAGTTTTCAAGGGCTAGATGAAGGCTTGGAGCACGAATTTACAACCCTAAACCCTAAACCGATGGAACCGTCGTGCTGCAGGTCGAACAAGGGAGCTTGACTTTCGCTTATGTATCCTTTTACGCTCAGTTCGTTTGAACTCCAGATACAGCGAATAAAGACCAGAAAAAGCGCAGCCAGTGCAGTAGACAGTGCTGCACCGCAAGGAAGAAATCAGACCTTTCTCAGGAGTCGATGAAGTAGTTGGTCTCCCAAACTCCGTAAATCCTAAACCTTCAGCCCAAACCTTTAACTGAACCTCACCTCAGCTCTCCATCACTTTGGGTTTTAGGGTTCAGGGATTACCAGTGATTCCAACTACGTACTGTTTATAAGTTTCCATAAGTGCAGGGAACCCAAATTGGACCCAAAATACTCTAGCGCTGACTACAGGGATCCCGATAGAGATACTGCTATTTAATGACCCCGCCCATGGGTTTTCCCAAAGCGTGGCTGAGGAAGATCCTTCACAGGCGCCAGTACCGAGCCCAGGACCTTGGAGCCGTCCAACATGGAAATGTTCAACTTTCTTGTCTGTGGCATTGGTGAGTGGATGGACCCATAATAGTCAACGGCGTGCCGTACGAGACTGCTCTGAAACTTCTTACACTTGTCAGGAAGTCTACTCAGAGCATGCCGTGCAGGATTATACTTGAGGGTGCACGATGGGACCCAAATATTGACCAAACGCAGATCTGTTTTTGGCCCTTTTACGATTTCAGGTGTGCGCCGGGCTTTCAGAAAAAATGATGCCTTGTTGGCGTCACCACCATTACAATTCCGAATATAATGTATGCCTGCAGACCCTCAGACCGCTTACTTGCTGGCGGCTTGTAGAGAATGAGGGCCTAAGCCCTGAACCCATACAAAAACCGGCAGCTTTCATTCATATTGCAGTAGCTTTGCCCTTTGTCTCTTCATTCCTTGCTATTAAACTCTTGAATGGTTAATTTGGTGAAATACTCAAAGTCAGGCCACACGACCCCACACATCTTTGTTTTGAGCCTTCGGGTTGTGTTAAGGGTTCAAGGGTTGAGGGGTTTTGGTTTCAGAGGGTTGTTTTGGTTCCAGCGTTGAGGTTTTAGGGTTTGGGATTTAGGTTTGAGGCTTGCGCGCCGCTGAATTTCGTGGCACTTTACGAAGACGAAGACTTTGGGTCATCTTTATCCCCGAATAAAAGTTTCGTCTCGTTCGAGGGAGCCAAAGAAAGTACCAGCCACGAGAGATGTTGGATACATATCGATGTTGACACGGAGAGACGTCTGATCGGGTTCTCGAAGGAGTTTTCTTGAATTGCAGACCGGAAAAAAGGAGTTGCTTGTAGGGCTCTATCCAGAGAATCTTGCTAGACGACGTAATGCTACAGAATCTAACTGGAGAAAAATGGCGGATGATGTATTTACATGCAAACAAAATTCCCAGAATGGTAAATCCATGCGCCTCCTGCCTCTGCTGCAGAGAGGACATGCTCGCCAGGGCGAAGCAAGAGCGCCAGGCACGCACATAGAAGCATGAAGGTTTCCGGTACACCACTAGACCAAGAAGCCCCCACCCGTGGGTCCTATGCTTCGCAAATTTGATTTGGCCGTTCTGATTACTGCTTCCCTCCTCTTTGGCCAGCAACTCTCCCTCTCTCTCTCTCCTCGCTCTCCTCGCGCAGGGATGCCTGCCGAAACAAGAGGGTGAACCAAGTGCCGAGTCTCCCCACTCAACCACTATTCAGTATTCAAATGTAAAATAAAGCGCTTGCCCACCTTATACATGAATACATATGTACGCCCCCAATATTACCAGCCTTGTTCGAAGGACCCCCAAAAAACTTTCAGCCTTCTTCAGCGGGTAAGTACCCTCCCTCCAAAACAAAATGCAGGAGTTTCCAGAAGCGGGGACCCCTTGTACACCGCTAATAGATTGCAAGGATCCCCTGAAAAGGGATCTCTGCCTTTTTTGGAAAGTTCATGAGTAGTTTGTTGTTCATGGGGACCCATGAAGCTTCAACAAACCCTATGTTCTTGTTGTAAGCACCAGCACTTTCAATCTTTGACAAGATTAAGCCTTAGAAAAGGGGGAGGGCTTACGGTTTGGGATCTTCAAGCTGAAGAATACATGCCCTCCCGCCTAGACAGCATCCAACAAAAAGGAACGGTATGCGAAGGGTCATTTGTACAATTAAGTGTCTTCTGGGCACAAGTATGCTCATGATTCAGGACTGCGAAGGGGTAAGCTCACATCAACACCGTGGGTAGGGCACTCCGTGGAAGTACTTACCCGAGACCCCAAACCCGAAGCCCTGAACCCCAAACCTTAAGCTTGCGCGTAAACACGAAACCTTAGACCCTCAACTTTGCCCTGGAGAGGTTTTGAAGGCGGCACGCCATCCGTTCATTGTGCGGTTGCTTTGCGCTTTCCGCACCCTGGCTCAGTGTCCCGAATTTGGGGCCATGAATGGCATCAGAAGATTGAAGTTATGGTTCCGTCTTTCCTTTGAATTTCATCTGAAGCATGCAGCAGTTGCCTAGTTTGGAATTCTGCTTTTTGCCACAGACCTCTTGACAGTACATTCCGGTTCGTTCCCGAAAGTACCCATTGCTGATAAGATTTCAGTCATGGCCAACTTCGGACCATAAAAGCGGCGCCGGAGCATCACAAGAGGCTCTTGTGAAGATTTGTTGAAGGCAATTGTTTCTTACGGACTGCGGCTGCACCACTCAACCTCCGAATGGCCCCAATTTCAGTGCGTTTGATATGCACTAGCTACTTATGGTAGTCAAGTAAGATCTGAAGCGGTTTCCGGTTAGCAATCCGCGGCATACACATCGACTTGACAACGTACACGTTGCAGTGGGATGTGCCTTTTGGCATTCAATTAGTTGACTCGACTTGCATGCTTTCTTGCAGTTGCATGGTCAACCAAGGGCTTCAAAAGAAGGGGCCAGGAAATCTAGATGTGCGCAAGAAGTTCATAGCTTCGCCAAGGTGGTTTTGTGACACGCTTGGCTTAGGGTTTAGCCTTCACCATACCGTTGAAGGACTAAACACAATCAGCCTCCAAACCGGGAAGGTTGTCAAACTCCTGGCCCCTTTTTGGCTACACAAAATACTAGAGGGCTTGATACACCTGGGGACACAAGAAAACACTATCGGCACTATCTATAATGTAGACCACCTTTTTCTGCGAGTTCAAGAAGAAAAGTCAAGGCACACCTGGCGGTGAGATGGCGCTTGTCATGGAGTGCCCTTCTGGATACTTGTGGGTTTCCAAAGATTTCGGCTCCAGCTTGCTAATCCTTACAAAGAGGATTGCGATATATTCAGGTTTATGTCGGGCCCCGCATCTAGAATGATCTCCCATTGTATCTTATCGAGTTTTGGTGAGGCCGAATGAAACATGAGGATTTGATTGAAATCTGAAGAACCGGCGTCGGCGGTGGAGGTGGTAGAGGTGGAGGTGGAGGTGTGGTGGCAGCAGTAGCAGTAGCAGCAACACGAGTATCAGCCGGAATTATCAAGGAGGCAGAATTCGCAGCAAAAGCGGCAGTTGCTGTGGTCGAGGTCGTCGTTGCTGTCACGGATGCTCGGTGAGGAGGGACCGCTGCGCAAGTGCAGCGGCCCCTGCGAAGTTAAAGTTCCAAGGTGAATACTAGAAACCTTCGTGCTTCAAGACATCTTGATAAGGACCCGGCATGGGACTCTCGTGATAATCTGGATCTCAAAGTATAAAAAATCATGGTCCAACACCCTAAACACAGTCCAGACGACCGTTATTCTACACACGTCTAGCATCCTTTCCCATGCCTGACTACTAGGTCGCCCATCAAGGATTCAGACCCTATCACTAAGCCCTCTCGATCTCTACTTTGCCCTAGAAACCCCTAATGGATCCGTAGGACCTACTTACAAAGTCCTCCCAGACCCTCCAAGACAAATTACTGGCCCAAAGCCACACTTAAAGCTTCATGGGTAGTCTTTTATTATTCGGTTTAGGATTTAGGGCTTATCGGGTAGCTATAGCCCCGCTTGGGGGCTTCCAATCTCACCCCCGCAAAGTATGTAGACTGATAGCCTTTTTGCCTACTTTGGGATAGCTGTGAAACTTCAAGCAGGTATTGCCCCAACGGCAACCTGAACGATTTCATCGTCCGCAACGGGCAACCAGGGCTTCCCGAGGCGGGTGTTTAGGCTTAGGCCGTCAAGGTAAGGCTTAGGGGTTTGAGCACAGAGCTCAGGATTTAGGGTTCAGGGCGTAGGATTTGGGGTGAAGGACTCAGGTTTCGGTGCCATATGGCGTTTCTTGTGGAGCTGAGGTTTGCACACCAAGCTTTTTCACAGCTGCGATGGCACCGAAGGCATCCAAATGCATTCAAATGCTCATTGCCATTCGCGCCAGCCTCCACAAGCCCCAAGCCTTCCCCAATTCCTTCGAGAGGTCCTCCGTAACTGACACACTCTATAGGCTATCGAGTCACAAGTTTCCATGTCTGGATTTCCAAGCGACATCTAGATCTCGCAAGAGCTATCACATAGCCTACAGATAAACCCTGAAATCAAGACGTTGAATTTTTGGATTTGCAAGCGCCTGAAGGCATGAACTTGCACCCAAGGCAAGATCTGCCTAAGCCAGGGGCAGGTCCGCTTAAGACCTTCATGAGCAGGCCCTCCTTTTCTGACATTTCGCCACAATGCTCCACCCAAAATGCATTTAAGTTCAAGGTCTTCTCAAGATTTCTCAGAAAATCTTGATAGCTCTGAGAACAAATATGTCTATACGACTGTAGAGACAAAACTTAGCAAAAGCAGAAAACCGCAATTTCTGCAAGGTCTGGCAGGATTTTTTGCCAAAGCCCTGCCCAAAAAAGGAGCACTCTGTGTTGTCGTTACACTAGTCGTTATCTTAGTTGCTTCCATATGTTCGTCTACTGGCACTCCATGTCTAAAAACCCTGAGCTGGGCCTAAACCCAAACCATATTTATCCTTATATACCTGCCCTACATCTCCTGTAACCCTGCATGGGATTTGTTTTGTGTTTAGCAATGTGTTGCCCTAATACCTCTAAATCCCAAACCGTTAACCCGAAGCCCAAAACGAAAAGCTAAACCCCAAAACCCTCAACCTTAATAAGCCCTGGACCCCAAACCCCAAACCCCAAAACCCCAATAAACCCTAAACCCGCAATCCTAATCCCTAGAGCTTGCCTTTTGCTTTGCGACCAGGGCCTCTCCAGAAAGCTGATCGCTGAGGCATCGGGCTGCGAGAGCCGAGATTTTGCGTACCAAAACCTTTCGCCTGGTTTAGGGCCTAAAAGGCTTCGGCTTTAGGATCTAGAGTTTGGGATTTCGGATTTTCAGGGTTTAGGATTCGGAGTTCAAAGTTGGGTGTTGGTCGTAGCTCTAAGCCTTGTTGCACCAGAATACTTGTTTATCTCTGCGTAGGTCTCTGGTCAAACCATCAGCACCAGCAAACCAAAGTACATGAAAAGGGATTCTTGTTTGGAGTGGGAAAGATACCCTCAACCCCAAACCCTAGAACCTATACGATCTGGAAAAATGGAACCTCAGAATAATTACCTTGTTTTTATAGTTCAACTGAGATCACTTGGGGCTCCTTTTTTTGGATCCTTTTTGGGGTCTGCCTTGCGATTCCGGGCAGGCCTTTGCTTTTCAAGACCTGCACTGATAGGTATTTGTGCGTTTTGTTGAGGGTCCAGGTTTGAGTACCATGCGCATTTGCTTGGGGTTGCGGTTTTTGGATAAGGGTGTAAGCACTCCCAAAACGCCTCAAACGCTGCTGCCATTTCTTCAGTGTTGTTGATGTGTTCCTCTTGCAGCGGCAGACTGGTGTCAAGTAAGCCCTTTTCCTTTTGGGGGTCTTCAGTATTTGATTAAGTTCTGTAGGAGATTGAGCCACGTTCAAAGAATAGGACCTTGTTAGTCGTAGGTTACTGTGGATCCTAGCAGAAGCAACGTATGGCCTGCGTGATGCTGTCTGCTCCATGTTTCATGAACCCGGGTCCGCAGAAAGAAAAGAGAGACCTCGGTTTAGGGTTTTAAGGTCCAGGGTTTCTACCATGGATGCTGAAATCTTGCATGTCCCTAAGTCCATAGGGACATTATACCTCAGCAACTATACTATCAGAATAGTCCAGGGTCTTTAGTATCCACCGTAAGACACTCCGCCTGCCCGGAAATAGGGCTCTGGGGTTCCGAATGTTGGGTTATGACTCTCTTTGCAGCAAATCCCTACGGCCGAAGAATGCGCCCTTGCCTGCTCGAAGGTGCTGCTGGCCTTGGGTTACCTTCATGATGAGCTGGGAGCCTGGCAGATGTACGGTTTGTTGGTTCTGGGCTAGGTATAGGCTGAAATGAGGTTTAGAGTGTAGGGCTTTATGAGCAGCTGTAACTACACATCTTGCAAACTTTTATACGGACCACGCTTCTTTGCCTCCTGCTCTGAGTTCAGGCTTTGTCTTGGAGCCTTGACGATGAAAAGCTTGGGCAAGTAGCGATATGAAGACATAGGTCAATTACCCTACTAATGGGAATAAAATGCAAAGTGAAATGGAAACAAGATTTATATGCAAGGTTTTGAACCTGCTTTTGAAATGGTTCTGGGCAATCATATTTTTGGTGAGCCCAAGAGATGGGTTGAGCCTGTTTGTGCGAGGGTGGCCGTCCTCCAGGAGCAAATCCCAAACTCCCTGAGGCTTCAGGGTTTTAGGGTTTAGGGGTTTAGGGCTTAGGGTTTATCCTGTTAACTTCACTAATGCACCTGTAAATGAGCCTTGGCATCCGCCATAGGATTGTAGCTCATGAGCATGTCATGCCCTCAATTATAGGGGTCATTTGTGGGCATTATTTGCAGACTTAGAGCGCCAAGGATGTAGCATCTGATTAGAAACGGCTCGTATGAACGGGGTCTCTACATCTTGAAACGTAAACCCTAAGCCCTAGACCCTATAACCCCAAACCCTAAACCAAGTCAATCCGGGCTCTACAACTTCTTCAACTCCCAAATCCTCAGTCCAAACAGGTGAAGGAAAGCGGATTTCGGGAAGTTATCTACATTGAAAGGCCCACTACACCCTCAACCCCAAATATTAAGCCTTACACCATTATCCCGTAGCCCAACACCCTAAAACCCCTGAACCCTGAAGCCCTAAACCCTACGCTGCAAGGCTCGACGTCGTCTTCCGAGACCTGAAGCCCGAGAATATCGTGCTGGATGCTGGGATGCCGCAGCCTTAAGCTTGGGCTTACTCTCGGGTTTAGGGTTAAGGGCTTGAGGGTTTAGGCTTTGGGGTGTAGGGTATAGGATCTAGGGCTCAGGGTTAAGGGCTTCGGATATAGGGTTAAGGGTTTTAAGGTTCAGGGTGTAGGCTTTAGAATTTGTGGTTTAGGGCTTTTCAGAGGGCGTAGGCTTTAACAGTTTGAGAACTTGGGTTGGGGGCTACGTGTGACCCGCAGTGTGAAAAAATGTAGTAACTCAAAGCAAATGGGAAAAAACTGGTGGATGAATATCGATACTATAATTCCCGCCCCTAGGGATAAAACTCTCTCCCCTTGTACCATCATGGTAGGATTCCCTCTGGACTTGCGTATCAGAGAGACCCCTCAACTGTGGGATCCGGGAACGAGGATTTGGGAGCTTCGTGAAGGCTTGTGGGTGTAGTTGTCCGCATATGAACTCTTGAAAGCAGACCCGTGAAAGTAGAGCCATCCTATAGCCCTTACTATGCCTAGCCCTCCATTCTAGAAACATCTATGTGCGCCTGCAGATGTAGGCTGCTTCGGCTTCTGGATTGTTCAGTATGTTTTCCAGGAAGCAGGGCCCATTTTCTTGTCCCTAAGTTGCCAACTTCAAGAAATGGGAGTGCCCAACAGTAGAGATTATAGTATTTAGTGGGAAGGGGAATCCCGCAGTTTTGAGGCATCCACTGGGGCTTTGTTCCTACCAATGTGCTACGCAGGCACCGACCAACTTGTCATTTTCTCAGTGTTTTCCTCTTCATCAGTCCTCGCCTATAACTCTTTGCAAGTAAGCAGCGGCGGTTGAAAGGTTTGGTGTTTAGATTTCAGGGCGCGCTCTTTCAAATTCTCCTTCTTTTTCATAGTAATACCGAGCACTGCGAACCACGGTGCCTCTCATATGCTTGTGAGAGCGCCTCTACCTCGACAATACTATACCCTAAGCACTAGATCATGGATAGTTAGAAGAGGTTACAACTATAGTAATTCTAGCTACCACAATGATAACCACGCTTCTATGAAGCACTAAACATCCTTTTGAAAGCGCCAAGGCACGCAAAGCTGACCGACTTCGGCCTGGCCAAGGAATTCCTCCATGTTAGGGTCTTCAGTGTTATGTACTTGGCAGGGTCAGGGGGACTTAGTAAGCATACCTATCACCTCTATGAGCCATGTATTAGGCCCAGTTTTCCCAACATTAATCTTTACTAAGACCCCTTAACCTTCCAACTTCCAAGTAGGCAACCTGAAGGTGGAGCTTTCACAGTGACTTGCTTGAGAAACACCGCTGCAGTGGGGAAGGGATTGAACGGGGTCCAGACCTACACGGGTTCTTCTCAAAATTATGGGCCCCTTTGGGTTGTAGATCATATTATGACGGCACGTAATATTTTGGGATATGAAAATGGGACCCTAATTTCGGGAATTACCCATATCCCTGTTCAGCAACATGGCACCATGCAACAGGTCCAGTCAGGCTTGCGGGCTCCCAGGTTCCCAGGGTGGAGTTGAAACACCCTGGGTTTAAGGTTTTAGGGTTGAAGTTCAGTTTACAATGGCCCCTGCTTTTGGCATAGTCTTGGGCTTTGGATGCTACATTCCGGGTTCTCACAATGTGTGCCAGCTTTTCTTCTTGGGATTCCCTGGCATGAGCTCAAGCACTGTTTACGACTCGCGGCTTCATTGAGTAAAGGTAGGCCTTTTGTGAAATGGATTAAGCCGTAGGGTCTTGACCTTGATATGGTGTATTCTTTAGGCTTGGGGGTACTAAACTCCGATCCCATACAATTCCCATTCTGGGTCACACTCACGACCTAAAATATCCTTGGGCGAGTCATGTGATTTCTACGAACCGATGGCTTTGACATAAAGCCTGCACTGATCCAACAGTTACAGTCTCCCTTAAGTAGACAGAATATGGAGTTGATCCAAACCATAATGAGATCCCAATATGCCCCACCCTAAACTCTATATGTATTCAAGGGGAACTATAGGGTTTAGGCCTTAAGTGGGATTATACCAAGCTGGAGCTTGTCAGATAAGCACCTTGCGCCTGAAAACCGTCTTTCAAGCTTGCTTAGACCCGGAAGCCATAAAGGCCGCCTACTATCAAAAAAATCTATTCTAATCATTATGACTATGATTATCCCTAATCTACGGTTAGAAGTACGGGCCCTTAGGCCTTCTAGGGGGGTTCTGGGGATCTTCAAAGGGTACATAGAGGGTCAGAATAAAGAATCCATGTGTCTCTGCAGGGTAAGGAAGCTCAAGCTGTCACGAAGCCTCAAGCTCTAAACCATAAATCCTGGACCTCAAACCTCAAGTGCCAAAGTTTTGCTTTAGTAGGGTTTAGGGCTTAGGGTTTCGGAGTTCTTTTGATGATTTCATTAGCAGGCAGTAGAGAAATGAGTCTTTGTGACAGTCTTCGTATCTTTCCCCGTCATTCCTTGTAATAATCACCCCAACATCCCATGCCTTCACTCACCCGAAACCCTACTGACAAGACCATACATTCCAGTCCTAAAGCATGAATTCTGAGCCCCAAACCCTAAGCTTACATACCTCAGAATCCTTAGCCCTCACTCCTGAACCTTCAGCCCTAAATTATACATAATCTTTGTAATAGAGCCCTCACATGCGATAACCCCTCAAAAACCTTCTAATTTGAAAAGCCCTAAACCCTAAACTGCGCGCGCCTGGGGAGGCTGAGGCCAGCAGCGGCATGGGCGCACGCAGCTTTGTTGGTCCGAGCCCTTCTGGGAACTACTTTGTTGTTGCTAAGGTGGGTTTAGGGATTCAGGGTTTAGAGACTGAGGGGCTTAGTAAACGTGTATAGGATGCAGGGCTTGAGGCTTCAATTTTTGGGGTTGAGGGCTTTCGGCCTAAGGTTTGGGTTTTGTTAAGGTAAGCTACCATAGTAAGCGTTCCTCTACAACAATAGAGATGTAAAGTGAGAACTTCTTCGTAGTTTCTCAAGATCGGCAGACAGGGATCCCAGGGCCCCTAAACACTAAATCCTATCGAGATTCTAGGGGTCTTCTCGCCAAAAAGTAAATAGGGATGATGCGGATGAACTTTCATATAGGGATCTCGCTGAATTTGGGTTATTTCGGGATAGTTAGGCTCAATAAAGGTTCACTCAGGGGGAACCTGGGGGATGGGGGAGTAGTATAGAGTGGGGTTGTTGGGGAACCCATGATGAAGTGTTTTTTCACGCATCCTGACATCTGAGTTGCTACTATAGTGCGTCTTCCTGTGTTGCAGTGGATGGAGCAGATCCACCACCTACGATCCCCAACCTACTGTAACCGTTAGGGTATGTGATATACTAGGTGGTGCAAGATTTCCTCCATCCACGGTCGGTTGCCGCCATTTTGTTGGCAAGGGGTTAGGCAAACCTCCACAGAAGGTACTGTGTTCATTGTGCTCTGGGTGAGGGTCAACAATTCCGTAGACTGCAGATGAGTGCTTTGATGCATATCCTCCCAAGGGGAACACCAATGAGGGTTTCCCAACACTGGGGTACCATTTTGGACGTCCTTGTAGTAAGGACTATAGTATTTTGGGGTCTATATTGTGATCCCCCCAATTAGGGGAACCACCAAATCGGCAAACCTCATCCCACAGTGTTTTGTCAAGCTTCCCACTCGTTTTTGATGTCTGCTGCAATGAGGACTACTGTGTAGAGGACGCGGATCTGATATTGGGAGGGCAGAAATGCTACACATCTTAACTGTTGTCCATGCAGTGGATAGGTTGGTCCTTGCCCCTCCTCACCAGACTCGTAGAACCAAGCATGGTCATGCAGGAATATGACCCATGGAACCCACGCTTCGTGATTCATGTTGCCCGCAGGTTCAAGAAATCGTTACGGCGTTCAGGAGAAGAGTGGGCATTGCAATGATATGTTACATGCTTCTGACAAAAATTTTGAACACCTGAGACACAGGTGTACCACAGATCAGGCAATCATGGTCATGATGTTAGGCATACTCAGAAGTTCCAGAACATGATGATGCTGGTAGCGGTCACGACACTAATCTTCAGGAAATCCGAGGCGGACTCCATGTGAGCGGCCAATGTTCGGAAACCTATGGGCCCTTGTCGGGATACCTTTTTCTGTTCTCATTCTCGGAGATGACCAGATCCCGGAAGCATGCTGACTATTTTTTAGGTTTTCACAGAACAGCTGAACAGCTGATCTTGCCTAGGGTCGATGTATTTCGTGGCGCCCGAGGCTGCGACCTCAGAAGGGTAGCAGCATTCCAGCTGGAGCCTATGGATCGCCACGTATACCTACATCAATCCAGCAATCGAAGTGCACTGTTTCTTTGGGCTGCATGTGCAGGCCTTCTCTAAAAGTCCTAATCTGTTCTTTCTCAGCGTAAGTACTTGTCCAAGGTTTTCTGCTTAGTATTGGGCCTGCTACTGAGATTTTGAGTATAGCGGATTTGACCGCCGCAGAATGCATAGAGTCGAGCCCTTAGATCTAGAATGCCGGCTTAATTGTTGTTTCGCCTACTTTGGAGGTCCAGGTAGAGATTACAGTGGGCAGCTGAGGGGCTGCGATAGGATAGGGCGGATTTGGAGTATGTCACAGTCAGCTGATGGGCTTGGGAATGAGAATCACAGACAGCAGGATTTTGGATGGACTTCAGCGTGATTGGATTCTTAGTTGGACTTTCATGTGACACAGAGTTCTGAGTAGGCTCTTGCTTGTCCACGTCAATTGGTGCACTTTCGTGTAGCCAGCTGGTTTGCACCCTTTTCTCTCAACGGCTTAGCATTGAACCTATACCGGATTTCCTAAGCTCATCAGGCTTAAGGTCTGGGGCATAGGGTCGAAGCAAGAGATTCTCAACCCTGCTTGCTAAGGATTTATGCCATGCTCGGCGACCTCTTTTGAAATAAACAACTGCTGAAGTTCCAAACACAGACTATTGGCCTTGGAATTCAGATCGTCGACTAGCACGGTGATGGATTGTCGTAAGTGCGGCTATAAGCTATAGATCAACCGAATTGGGATAACACACGATGTAGTTCCCTGAGAATCCAAAAAGCCCCATGTAGCCTTTTTTCAAAGACTTTAGGACCCAATGTAGGTGAAGCTTGTATACTTGGATCCCCTGGGTGGTACCCAATCCTACTTGACTTCAGGTAAAAGAAGATCCAGGTAAACATTAAACTCCAGGTAACCCCAGCAGCTTCCCGCCGTTACGGCCCGGCGGTGGATATCTACGCCCTGGGCCTGGTCTCGGGCCTCGGCAAGTCAGCGCTCAAAGCTTCGTATAGCCTAGCCTTGGGGCGCAAAATCTGTCAATCATACCTACATTGGGCCCCGAAGTCAGTACAAAAAGTACCCAGATGGAGCCTAAGCAAAAGGGTTCAAGGAACCTAAAATTTCAGTAGTTGGGACTTGGGATAGGTTTTCGGGAAGTATATGACGATTCAGTGCTTGGACCCTTAGGGCTTGAGAGTTTATATAGGTTAAGAAAACCAATTAGAGATCCTCATTACCCAACCCCAATATCAGAACCCTATCATAGTCATACATGAGAGTTATAGGGTCCTTATTATAGGGTTGGAGAGACTCTAATCCCATTGTTAAACACAGTGCTTAGTTGTTGAGACTGAGCACGTGGCGTACATGTTCTGCTACCTAGCTTGATGATTTTACCTCCAATGTACACCCAGTCTAATGAATCAATAGTTGGTCGGTACACATTTTCTGCCTTTGGCCCTAAGCCCGAAAGTCTGAGCCACAGACCCTAAACCCCAAACCCGTTGAGTGTTTGCCTCCTGGGCTACACCCCCGGAGGATTGAAGATGCTACCCCCAAACTCACATGGAACCTGAACAGGGCTCTTTGTAGAGTCCTGTCCTTCAACTAAACGGGCTTGGGCGGAGTTCCGTGTTCGCTGGGGTCATGGTATCAGAAGTTGCGTATGTCACGGAATCGCGGCGGTTGCTCTTTCAATACTGGAAGAGCTAGCTTAGGGAAGTAGTTGAGGCACTTTGATGTCAGCCTTCAGATTTCCCCATTTAGCTGGGAATGGCTTGTGCCGAAGATTGCAACACCAGTGACCTACCTACCCCCCAAAAGCAGGCAAATCCCCCAAGTACTCCCCACAGCAGCTGATCATCACAGCGCTTCTAGATACCATTGCGGCTGCTGCCGCTCACTACCCCACTACCGCCGGCCACACAAAATGCAAGTACACCATTGCCTACGAAGTGCATCTTCCAGATTATGCCACCCTGATTACGGCCGATTACGCGAGAGGGGTAAACAGTGACAACACTGTCAGTGGAGTCTGCCTCTAAGAGTCTGAGCTGCAGTTGCTCCCTAGAGTTAGAGGTTACGACACTGGGGCGTCCTCCAATCTTGCCTGTTCTTTCCCGAGATCTCACGAGAGTGCTTATTCTCTTTAGGCACGCTGAGGCTCAACAGCCTTATTCCTGTCCTCCGGGGCTATTGTCATAGCAAATTTTGTTTGCTTGACAGTTAGTTCTTGATCATCTGGAGGTCGGTCATCCTCCAGGGTCTAGGGTTCAGGGTTTAGGGATTTAAGGTAGAGGGTTGAGGGTGCAGGGTTTCCGAAGCCTTCCCAAATAGAACCCCCCCAATAGGCACTAGTGGCCCTTATACAAGCCCCAAGAGTCCCAAAAGAGGAGTACTAAACCCTAAACTCGAAACTCTAAACCCTAAACTTTTCACCCTTAACCTTTTGCTCTAAACTCTACCTCCGAAACTCTCCTCCCTAAACCCTATGAAAGCAAACTTTGGCACTTGAGGTTGCCTGGGTTGCCTTCACCGGAGGCGTAACATCCCGAAACGCCTCAGAGGAGCGGAGGGAGAGTAGGGAATACTTTTCGACTTGGCGCCGTAGGATTATAGAGCGTCAAGCTTAGGAAGGTTCTGGGGGCTAGGGCTTTGGTGGGATTGTTGCTTGAGGGGTTGGTTCACGGATTATGGCAAAGATGGGGGAGCACCCCGCCTCAAATTGCTAAGTTCTCAGCGTTCCGAATTCTGAAGGTTTCGAGACGATTCCCTCTTTCGTCGTACGGGCATGGGTTAAGGGTTTGGGACGCTTCGGTCGGGAATTAAGCTTTTGAGTCGTTCCAGGCGCCTGTAATCTCAAGCGAAAGAGCCGCCGAAGCACACAAAAGCCATCCCCTCCTACGCTGAAGCCTCTATTTAAAGAAAAGCCTCATTCTACCCGAAGCCTCAATACCCCCCGGACGCCCCCAGCTTCAGAGAGATAAGCGAGGCCTCAGCAAGAGCGGGTGGAACCTTGCAAAAGCTATGTGATTCTGATTCTAGACGCCAGTCTCAAATTACCCTCCTCCAAGCTCACATGGAAGCCAAATAAAAGCCTAATGAAGACGACACTGTTTTGAAACGCTGCCTGCGCGTGGCGCATGCTTCCTGATGTTATTTGTTTTGGGGTTAGCCGAGAACCCTAAACCTTAGGGTTTCTCCCTAAACCATAACCCTTAATTCCTGAACCCTTAACCCCAACATTAAACCTAGACCCTAACCCTTAGCCGTAAATCTGAAACTCTAGACCCTTAACCTCAAATGGAAAGCTGAAAGAGGTCGGCTTTCGCGATGCGCCACTTCTAAGCTCCTGCCACAACCAGCCTGGCTCACAAGGGGCCCTGGGTATCGGGGATTGTAAGCACTTGTGGGATCTAGGGGTATTTATAGTGATCCATATGTATATATATATAATACACACATACATACCTCATTTTGTTGATTTAGAGGTGTCTGGAATTTGGCTGTGTGATTAGGGGCTAGGGCTTAGAGATTAGGTGAGACTTCTTCTCTTTGATGGTTGGCTGCATAGGTAGAGTTTGCTGCCTGGGGCTGCACAGTCTGGCATCCTTAGAGAACCCTAGGCCCTAAACCCCAAACCCTATTAAACCGAGTTTCAGCTGCCTGGTGCCACGGAGCTCAGCAAAGAAGAGTGCTATCAGGGTCGGAACCGTCGCACGACAGGATTAGCAAGGTAATGGGATAAGGTGACCCACCAGGATCCTCTGAAGTAGCAGCTCTTTCATACAAATCGAGTGGGCTGCGACTTGCCATCTTGTGGGATGCGTGCTCTTGGCAGTTGGAGTTTTCACCCATTGGCCCGTGACATTCTCAGAGTGCAAATGACTCACACAAACTGCGGTGGTTTGCATTTACTTTGGAAGAAGATTCAGAGTTAATCTGAGCCGTGTGGGTTGCAAAGGCGGCTGCCGCCCGAGAGTCACGAGGCCCGGTTCTCAACGAGGATTTCCGGCCTGTTGGATCTTTGTTGATCTTTGTTGCAGTTGCCCATGATTGCAAACGCTCCTGTGAGGAAGAGCCCTAGGGATCAAGTACTCCAGACCACGAACAGGATCTGGATTGCCTGCGTTGGGGGCAGTACCTTCTGTAGCTGAGGGTATCCCATGCCGACATCCTGACTTACTAAGAGCCTGACCCTTCAAGTCAACCCTGAAGTCTATATATCCTAAAATGCAACCAACCAACAATGGGTGCACAGAGACCCCTATTGTGGCTCCCAAAGATGCGCGGCAGAAACTGATGTGGGTACAGTTTCAGGGTTTTCGTTGAGTCAAGAAACTGAAATCAAGTTGCCTCATAAAAGCAACATAACGTGAAGAATAGGGTCCGCTCATGATGTAAAGCTCATGGAAAGAAACCCGGACAATCATCATAGATCATGCTTCTAGCTCGTGCCTTTTCTTGAAAGTGGGAAGTGATTCCTGTGGTAGACCCTATGGAACATCCGTGACTAGTTTCTGTAGGGACCGCCCAGCCCACAATTTTGAGAAACCCTCGAATCATGTTGCTGGAGCAATTTGGTGGTTTCCCGAAATAGGGGGACCCCACTATAAACCCAAAAATATTATAATCCTCGTTATATGAAGCCCCTAAACAGGTACCCCTAATTTTGGGAAACGCCCAGTTGTTAGTTCTGTCCCTTTGGTCAGCCATGCTGATCACGATGTTGCGCTCGGAAGCCCCTTGGTTTAGGGTTTAGGGGGAGATTCTGGTTGGGTTCAGAGCCACGCCACGATGTAGCGAGCAATTTCGGGCTGACGACAGAGGGTTTAGTAAATCCTAACATGTAAACTCTAAACCTTAGAGCTCCACAATAACCCAAAATAGGTACTATGTATAGACTTCCGGGCTCAAAGTAGGTACTATGTGTCGACCCATGGCCATAAGGTCAACCAGTAGCACAGAACATCGAAACTTCGGGCTGCCACGCCCAAGCCTTTGCCATGAGCCATCATGAACTTTACGGGCTTCAGGGATTTGGGTTTAGGGTTCAGGGTTCAGGGATTAGGAGTACTGGAAGATGCCATCAAACCATCTAAGGTCCCTGCAAGATCTTGACATGACCTTGTCACCTGTTCAAGAAAGCCAAGCTGGCAATTGGGGGAGTCCCGAAAATAAGGATTGCAATGTACTTGGATTCATGCTGAGGCCCCCTGTGAAACAAACCCTCGTCGGCATTGGCAAGGAGATGCCGGACCCAGGGAGCCCAATACCTTCTAGATAAGAAATAACGTCATATGAGGAGTCGTAGCACCATTTAAGGCATACCTGGACCCAAAAGGAGGCAAACCTCTAAAAACGGTCCGAACGGCGATTGCTCTACATACTTTTAGGGTGTTGGTATTCCTCAATGAAGCTATAGTCCCCCTTAAGTAGATAGAATATGGGGTATATGGGGATCTTATTATAATATACCCAAAGCCATATTCTATCTACTTAAGGGGGACTATATACTGGGTCTTTTGGGAGGCAATGCGTGCTTGGCTGGATGAGCGACGCGAGGCCTTAAGCTTAGTATCTTGAGGCTGGCTGGAGTTGCTTACATCACGGTCTTCTGGGGGGGCACTCTACGGAAAAGGGTTAGGGATTAGGGTTCAGGGGTTTATACATATATAGATATACACATATATATGGGTCATATAGGCATTAGATTGCATGGAGGCTCAGGGTTTGTGGCTGTATACTTAGGAGGACTTGGCTTTTCGGCTCTCGGGTTAGCGGGAGATTGCGTCAGATTCCACTCCCCCACTTCCCAACAAGGTAAGGTTGCAGAAAAACACCTACGGTGATCATCATTCTGGCTGGTTGTGGTTGAGAAATTTAAGTTAAGTTGCCTGAATATACATGCATGTCAGCTAGCAGGGCTTCCTAATTGTGGTAATTTAATTTAAGCTCCTTCGCAGCAACTCAGCACAATCGCCTGACAGCCTCCACAGGAGCCCTGCTCAGCTTTCCAGACTCAGGTTGTCGAGGATTGTAAGGATAAAGTTCAGGGTCGGGCCTGCAGATTTCAAGGTTCTAAGGGAAAAAAATGTGGGCTCCTAGGCCTTTTAGGGTGATTCTAGGAACCGTTCAGTGTACCTATAGTAGGTACAAGGATCCCAGGGTTAAGGGCCGATACTAGGGGCGCATGGTTTGCTCCTTAAAAAGGTCTAGGCTTGGGCGCTCCTTTTAAGGGCGTCAATATTAGGATCATACTAATCCCTATTGAGGGTTTGGGGCCTGGTTTCAAGTAGAAATGTTCGGGTCTGCTGGGTGCAGGGCTGAAAGAAAAAGCCCAATGTGATTTTCAGATTGCGCCACTGATGTCTTCAAGAATTCTTTCCCTAAGCTTGAATGCGGGGAACAGTCATGTACTTTATAGGGCCCAATGTAGGTATCATTTTATAGACTCTAGAGCCCCAGGGTTGGGTTTGGAGGTCTAGACCTCTGCGCTGGCTCGTTTGAAGTGCGGGAGTTTCCTAAAGCATGTTCTATATAATTCATACCAAATCAAGTGGTACCTAGCTTGGACTCAATTCCTATAAATGGCACCTGCTTGGGGTAGTTTGGAGCCTGGAAAAATCCCCTCGTCTCCCTGGAGTCTTGAAGTGTGCCCTTGCTTGGAGACATCCTCATCCTCTTTTAGGGTTTGGGGTTTATAGCCACATGAGCCCAGGTCCAGGATACCGCTGGACCAAGTCCTCAGCAGTCGCCACGGATGCCTCTGCCTCAAAATCCTGGTTTCCAGCGTTTGAGGGTTTAGGGCTTAGGCCTCGAAATCTTGGTCATTTACCTGCACCTCCAAAGTGGCTAACATAATGGTCCAAGGAACCCTTAAAAATAGTCCAAAAGACAATTATTCTACATACTTTGAGGGTGTACTTCAAGTAAGGTACTTAAAAAGCTTAGATCATCACCGATATAGTTGACTGAACCCCGAACCCGTATTCTGTTTGAATAGGTCGCTACAATCTAGATCCTCCAACTACGCTTGAACGGGCCGACAGGCCACACGCATTCTCGGAAACCCCGGGTTCGGGCCCTTTCGAGCTGGACTCGCCAGTCCATGCTTCATGATTTCCAGTTGAAGTTCAGGCTGCGGCCCCTCATAGTAGGGTTTAGGGCTGTTGCCCTTCAGGCCATGGAAGAAGGCAATACGCCTCTATCCACATAATCTGGCGAGAGTTTGTCAGCATTTGCCCATAGAATCCTTCTACTAAGCACCTCCATACTCCACCTGTATTCCCCTCAAATCCCCAGAAACCCCCAAGTGCCTGCATTTCGAGATGCTGAGACGATTAGACAAGCTTCAGCGTTCGAGCATGCGCAGTAGACTCCCAGCCCACACACTGCTGAACGCTCTGCATCTCCTTCACTACATTAGAAGACACAGGCTTCCGGCTGTTACACAGCACAGAGCGATGTCTGGCCATTTATGATCATGACTTGGCGCAGCATGGCAAGAGCACCTGCAGACCTTTCCAAGCCTAATCGAAACATGTCTCGGAGATATTGCCCCTCCTAAAGCTTTCCGACATCGAGTGTTCATACGGGCCTGATGTCTCGTCCAAGTGCCCCTGGCCAGGTCCTCGTTCGCCTTTGCTTTCGTAGATACGCTTTGGCCTCGGATTTGCTAGGGCTTGGAGCATCGTAGAATGATCTCAAACCGCGGGCTTGAGATGTTGAAGCTTCGCTGCTTCGACTTCATGACCATCAGGTTCAAGGAATGTGAGGCCATGTAGTTCGAAGAGGAACAATATCACTGCATATCGAAGGGCTGGGGTTCTTTGCAACACCTTGAGTTGAGATTTCGGGCTCAAATATCAGGTTCCATACGGCGGTGCTCCATCCCCAGCAAAGTACTCCAGCAGGCATTGTTTGAAAAAGCGTGCGTTGACGCAAGGCGTTGTGACGCCAGAAATGAGAGGTGTGAGATTTGTCTGGAAGAGCTGGTGAGGTCGTAACTACTGTGAGCATGTATTGTTCAGGGGAGATTCTGATGAATCAGTCGCGGGCCTATTGATTTGTTCTCATAAAGCCAATCCTGTTTCAGGCTCTGTAGTTCCGCGTGCCGGCAATTTAGTCAGAATCAAGGAGTTCCCAAACATCAGCTTGCATGAAGCTTGCCTTTACGAAAAACAAGACCTGGGAAATAGCAGAGGTCCCTACTCCCAGTTGAAGTTGTTGCAGGTTCTTTCCTCTAAGCGCGTTGTATTCGGATTCAAGCAAAACAAGGAAATAAACGGAAATCCCTCCTTGTGAGTGGATTTCCCTCAGATTTAACACAAAGCACATGGAGGAGCTCCCAGGCCGAGTTAGAGCGTGATTTTCTTGAAATTATGTTATAGACACGCACTTTTTAAAGCCTTTTAAAGCAATACCAACAAGGAAGTAAAGAGAATTCCTAATTCTGATTAGATTTCCTGTCGAATGTTTCTACAAGTTCCTGCGTACAGTACAAAAAACTTGCACATCAATGAGACCCCGAATCCTTCATTATTCCTTATCATGCGACGCTCTTATACCCTTTAACAGTAGTTCCCCGCATTGAAAAGTAACCTTCCAGGTGTTCAGGCTTTCTGCGTTGCGTTGACATTCTGCCGAGGGAGGGAATACATGTTTGGCTTAAGGGGGTTCCTTTGTACAGCTATAACCTACTTCAAAACCTGAACCCTCAACCAATTCATGTAAGGTAAGCCCCAACCTCTAGATTGTGAGGTCTGCCTTAGAATCCTGATTAGTAGCACTCGCTCTTCATAATCCTTACATATAGCTGTGGTCTACTTGCTTAGGCCCCAACCTCTACAATTCCATTCAACGAACTTGTGTATCTTGGTTCCTACCCGCGCCCACTAACAGTCTACAATCGGGGTCATATTAAGGGCTCTATATATTGGTATTGTGAATATTATCCAGCTGTTAGTGACTCGGGGCAGTATCCCATGTATGTCTCTGTGAGACCCCTACAAGCTTGCAGTGGCCCCACAGTTGAATTGGTACGACGTGGACCCCGAGGATGGCATGGCCCGAATTAGTCTGGACTACGCTGTCCGGTGTGGGCTACTCACTGCACAGGAGCAGCTGTCCGAACCTATGGTCTATCATCCATATCAGTTCAGGGGAATTCTGAAGCTGAACGATGGCCGAACAGCGCTCGTGAAAGGCATGATGGTCATTGACTCGTCGCTGAGATCCGAGATCGCTATGCTTGAATCCTGCGTTAAAGTGTGGAGCACCCACGAGCTCCCAGCAGTGGGTAGGCAGGGTTCAGCGTGAAGGGTTAAGGGCAAGGGACTTCATAAGTAGGTTAAGAGTGGGGATAGCTGGGGTTATTCATATGGCTTCTAGGGGTGCAGAGTGGTGCCGATGCTTGACCCCAAACCCGTAACCCTGGACCCTCAACCCTAAACCCCGAAACCCTAAAACGATAAACCCTATAGGACCCTAAACCCTAAAACCCTAAACGCTTTAGGCCACTACACGCAGAATGTTCCACCCAAGGACTACCTCGACCGAGCCTCTTCGCCGGGGATCTGCATCGGAGTTGCGTCACTTGGGCTGCAAAGGAGCCTACACGGTTTAGGATTTTGGGCTTAGGATTTATGATTTAGGTTCTGGATTTACGTTTTAGGGCTTGTGGGGAGATTTAGGTAACAGAGACAGTACTTGTCTCAGTTTTCCGAAAAGGAATCAGAACTTGTACTTGTAATTTGTAATGCTAACAGTATTCGTTATAAAAGTAGCCGTCATGATAATAGTAGGTGTAGCATCAGTACTGAAAGAGACTTTGGGCTTTAGGGCCTAAGACTCGAAATGGGAATGAAGGAAAGGATTTGTATTCATTCAGGGTTTGGTTCCCAAGAAGAATCTTGTTTCTTTTCCGTTCTTTCCTTTAGACGTCTGATAGCTTGGGGGCTCTCTAAAGGGCTTTATAGGGACTCTACTGAGGCAGAGGGTGTCAAAAAGGGTTAAGGCTAGAAGGCTCACTAGTCAGAAAGAGTGTCGCCCATGTACTCTCAGTATGATGTACACCAGAACCCTATGTTCCATTACACTGATTTGGTACTAACCACGTTCAGGCTTGCCAGTGCGACAAAGGGATGGGGCATATGGGGGTCTGGCATGAGGGCAGGATTCTACGGGCCAGGATTCAGATTGCAGAGGCTTATGGCTTAGGGCTTATAAAATTGGGGTGTTTTTTTGGGGTTTCATGAACAGAGTGGGCGTGCCAGGGTTCCAGGTGCTGTATGGTGCCGCATTTGAGTTGAAGCTTCCGAGCATATCGCAGATCTTTAAACTACAACGTCGTTCTTCTTGCGGGGATACCCAGGTACCTGAAAGTAATGTACCATCCATGACATGAGGCACTCGTACCCTACAAAAGGCATGTCAGTGTAGGGTCCAGCCATTAAGTTGCGAATCTCTACGTACATGATCACGAAGCTTCCCGTTCATTTTACATTTGGTTCGCACTTGTTCTCCCAAGTCGTCCCTTGCACGCTACATCCCACATCATTCATCTGAAGCCCTGCCCGGCTACCCTACAAGTTGTCACAACCTGCCTGGGTCCCCAACACAGAGAAAATAATGGCCCAAAACCACAAAAAGGCAACTATGCTACAGACTCTTTCTGTGTAAAAAGGCATTGCCGCATGTGGGAAGAAAGGACCCCGGTTGTGGTACGCGCTGGAACCGGCAGGCTTGTATGATTTCCTTATAATCCTTCTACAATGGGATTTCTCTTAAATCTTGTAGAATAGGCCGTATTCAGAAAAGGTAGGACATCCAGGATCTGGGTATAGTATAATGTACTTCAAAAATGTTACACTGCTCAGAGACATCCGTACATCACGCGACGCAGTGTCGTATATGGTCCGCACATCCTCCGTCTCAAGCACCACCTTTTCCCTCCCCATGCTGCGATCCAGGCACAGTCCCTGAAAAGGGCGAATCCCATCCCGTCAACTTCAAGCCCTACCGTAGCAGTACCGTTTTTGAGTATGACAGGGGAACATCACACACAGGAAGCGCCGCGGTGGTAATCCTGCTTCTAGAACAGTACTCAGCAATCTGGAACTGATATCGAACAAGCAGGGGGTGGGTTCAAAACTACCTTGTAATTTCTATTGCCCCGATATCCCTCTATAGTCCTTGTAGAGCCATAAGACCTTGATTTCCATAGGGCCCCAAGCCTAACCAAGTGAAGGCCAGAGGAGTTTTCACTACCTGCGTGAGCTTTGTTGTTGCGTAGCTCAACGTCCCATTTCAATTCCGAACTAAGACCTGTTTCCCTTTAACACCAGCCATGCTCAATCTAAAGAGTGCCATAGTGTTGCAAACCCTAATACCCTAAACCCTGGGTCTAAGCCGCCGTCCGGAATGGTCCCTCACCCAGCGATGCCCACTCCCGCGATGGTTTCCCCAGAGTCGGGGGAGCGCGACAGCTCGAAGACGACGGTTGCAACGCAGCCGCCTGCCCAGACAAGGGAGAGTGGGCTTAGAGTGTGGGGTTTAGGGTTTAAGGTTTCAGGCTTAGGGCTTAGGTTTCGAGGGAGGCTGAGCTGTCAGCAACCTTGGCTCTAAGTTACCTACTGTTGGATTTTAAAAGTCTTGGGATAGAGGTCCCTATTTGGGAAGTCCCTGGAGTCATAGTTTACATGTATACAAATTGCTTATTGGGGCTCCCGTTTAAGACAGTCCTTACTCAGACCTTCCCTCTGACGTAGGGGCCAAAAATTATGACAGTGCAATGCCGTACCAGTATTATGGTCTTAGGTTTCTCCAAGTTAGACCTCGAAATCATGTTGGTACTTTGATAGTCTTCTACTATTCTACCCTAAGCACCATAAGCACCCACTATTAGAGACCATATACCTCTACTCATCACGGGTTCCCCAACTACTCCCCTCTGCACTACCCCTTAGTCGATGTTATTTAGGGACACAAAGGATTCACTAAGGTTAATTAGCGCGGAACCTGGGGGGTAGTAGGGGAACCCATCTGAGTTTAAGGGTACAGAGAGGATCCTAGTAGCTTCTTTATTCAAGTGGCCTAGGAATGTCCTAAGATACCGAGGTTAAATCTGCCAACTCTTTGCCCGAAATAGCTGGAGTTTAGGATTTAGGGTTTAGGGAGGGTTTAGGGTTTAGGGTGATCCCCAGAACCCCATTAATGTCTTACCCTCTTTCCAGAAGGCATCAATTGTGTCTCGTATCTTCTGGCCTTGGGGCCTGAGGTTTCAGATTCCACTATAGTTAGAAATCCAAGAGCCTGAGGCCAGGATTTACGATCTAGGGTTTCGGGTTTGAAGGTTTGGGGCTCAGGATGTTTTGACATGATGCAAGCAAGGCCAACGAGAAGCTGTAGTCAAAACTTGTTTGTTTCATTCTAGGTTCGAAACCTTACCTATATCTAGATACGCTGTCAAACTCCCAACCCTGAAACACTCAATCTTAAAACCGCAGAGCCTAGAACCCAAACCCCACACCTCCCTCTTACATTAAAGCCCCCCTCGGTCCCCTTGTTTCGAATTTTCTTAGTGGTACAACGGGGAGGGATTTAACTTAAATCCTTGCCACCCTATCGAACCGCTTTACAGTTTCCATTACATCCCCCCAAACAATGTAGTCATAAACCCTTAACACACAACCCTAAACCCTAAATCCCAAGCCTAAATCCTAAACCCCATGCCCTTAGCCCCACAAACCCTCAATCTTCAACCCTAAACCTCGTGAGTTCAGGCTAGAGCCCAATCTCCTCCGTGGTCTGCCACTGCACGAAGTGCTGTCTGGATGGGGCCACCACTGGCGAAGCGACCCGAGCCCTGTGACTTCCGCCACGCAGTAAAGTTCCTGCGAAAAGGGTTGTAGAGGCTACTTAGGGGCTTGGTTCCAGGACAAAAATTCTTCTAGAGGAGAAGTACATTGGGATGTACAGGATGTTGGCGTTGAGGGTTTAGTGACAGAGGAGGTCTGGGGAATCGCAACAAGGAGTTTGGGACATAGAAGTTGTAATAGCTAGGGTTACGGCAGGACGCCTCAAGATGGTGCTTAGTTGATGGACGGGGTGCTGGAAATGAGCGAAGGAAGCACTTGGATTCGGGGAATCACGCACAGTTTCTTGTGTCCAGAGTCTTATTCATATACCTCCTGATGCGCTGAGAGTACCACATGTATAAGACCCTCGCGGCCTCTGCGGTTTTGGTTTCCTTGGGCAGTGGTCCACGCAAACGGGAAAATGAACCTCCGGCATGTAAACTCATCTCCAAAGCTTGACCAGAAGCAAGTAGCAAAAACCCAGACTGCCAGACTCATAACCCTTACCTGTAACCCCAAGACCTACAGCTTTATGGGGGATACCTATTAATGAGGGTGAGTTACTACAAGCTGTAGGTACTTGGGGTTACAGGTACACGCCTAGGAGCCACCAGCTTAGCTGCCCAACAGACGCATTTGATGGCTTCCTCAGCCACGACTGGGCATCGAGTGGTTGGCTGAAGCCTCTTTGCAGGTATAGGATTTAGGGTTTAGAGTGATTGTGGGGATCATACAGATGAGTGTTAAGTACAGGGTTCTGGTATTGAAGGCCAGGGTTTTGGGCGAATGGTATGGCTCAGGGCTTAGGATTCAAGTTCAGCTTCCCCGTTCCATGGTAGGACGTTAAAGATTTTGATTTTTTGCTTTGTCAGTTTAAAGCCTCCAGGGAAAGCAGGCCATGTAGATGAGGATGCTGGTAATACAGGGTTTCTCAAATGCAGGGCGTTTGGCGTAAAATCTAGCTTCATGTTTTGGTTGCTGCACCAAGCGTCAAAGCAATTTCAAAGTCAGATCACCTTCCCTGCTACATGTTCCACATAATCCGAGTCACGGTGCAGAGAAGCTTGAGAAAAGCAGTCTATATTAGACCTTTAGGGTGCCTTAATCTACCCTTAATAGGTTAATAGGGAATTTTAGGGTCTAATAGCCCATAGTAGGCCCATCCTGCGCAAAAGCGCCCGAGGTTCTTCTCCCTGCTGATCATCTTCAACTCAGGCGCATGTTTGGGGGCATGTTTGGGGAAAGGTTTTTGTGGGGTGTAGGAGTTAGGAGAAAGGCCTTGCCCAGTTTGGGTAGTTACATCACCCTCAACCAACCAGTAACAAATATCCTCAAATCTAAGATACCACATAGAAAACATCCTATTTATCAGGTGATGTAACTTCCGAAATGGGCAAGGTTAGGTTTCTTCATTTTATGGGACATAGTATGGTAGTAGGGTCTGTAATTTTCTGTTCCTGTCCGTGCTGATGGTGGGCCCTGCTGCATAAGATACGTTTTGTTACTGCCCACAACAATCTCTTGATGGGCATGCATGCCTTTGCTTCGTGCAGGAATCTTCTGAAGTATTCAAATGTAGGTTTGCGAGCTAACAGATGAAAGGCGACAGCAGGGCCAACAGAAAAAGTATGCCGTAAAGCGATTCGCTGTGCTTAGTGGGTTTTTGCTATCAGCTTGTCAAAGTTGGGCAGAAGAGAGCACATACGCTTCCAGCAGTCCTGTCCCACTCACGGCTATGATTACAAAACGAGACATTTACATCACGCGCTTGTTGTAATGGACCTTGGTACATCTTTCGACGGGAATGCTAATTTGTGGTGTCCTGACACATACATGACCATGGAGACTGGTTCTCGCATTGTTGTTGCCGAATCTCCTGATCGTTTTTCTTTTCATCCCCAAACCACTGCAAGAAGGTCTCGTGGCATGCATATCCTTGTCCGGCCAAGCAGTGCCCGCTTGTACTATCTCCCTGGGCATCCGAGACTTTAAATCATACCTACTTCGGGCGCGGAAGTCTTTAAACAGTACCTGCTTTGGCCTATTTGGATGCCTCGGGCTTGCTCTATCCACACAAACATCCACATGAAACCCTAAGACCGCAACCCCAAACCCTAAACCCGAACAACCAGTATGGGCTCATTTGCAGGTGCTGCCTTTTGGTCGTGCCTGGTCGTTAGCATCATCGTGGGCATTCTACGTGGTTGCGGCCTCTTTCCGCAAGCCTTATTGTAGCATTGAGGGTCTAGAGTTAAGGGGTACCATTAATGAATTTTTGGTCGAGATTTCAGGGACACCATTTATGGATTTTGGGGTTCAAAGCAGGCATCATTTGTAGATGTGGAGCTGCAAGCTTAGTTTGGGTACGCAACCAGGTTTACGTTGACGTTGACTTCCTTTCTATCCGTAGTTGCATTTTGCGTATCCCTCAAGGTTGTGGCGTTGAAGAAGGTGGACTGAAGTGGGGGATATAGACCTGTGCTGGGCTTATGTGCTTCATGATTTGTGCTGGAGAGCGCATCTTGTTTCAGCAAGGCGTCTTCAGCAAACTGTTCGCTTTCAAAGCCGTGGACGGCCTGTCATGTCGTGTTTGCACATCTGGAGACTACGCAGTGAAGCTTGGATCTTTTGACGCATGTAAGCCCATCGCAGCACAGCAGGCGTCATATGTTTGTGTCATGCTCACTTGAGCTCGTTTTGCTCCAGCTTGGGATTCCAGGCTCAGAACTCGATTCAGGGGGCTCCAGTCTGAAACACACATAAAGCAAACAAATATCCTGAATCTTTCACCTGCGTCCTCTGATATTCTTAGTCAGAGTCCACAAAGGTGTGCAGAAAGCCTGAAGCTCGTCATGTGACAGCACCCAAAAATGTCATGCGCACCCCCTGCTTTCAATTCATCCTTGGAGAAAGGCTTCTACAGATTTTTTCTTGCAACTCAAATCAGTACCGGACCAGTTCCCCAGACCCTTCCATCTACCCTTGTGACCACCTATATACCTCTGTTTAAGGATACAAGGAGGGTCCTGGTCCATGGCAAGGTTTTCTTGTGGTGGTTCCATGTAATTCATGTGCAGGAGCTTGTTGGAAAGGAACCGAGTCTATGTCGTACGCATGTATAGTCCCCCTAAACTAGCCAGAATTTTGGGTATGTGGGGATCTGATTGGAGTGATGCTGTGGATTTCTACTTGGGTGGGACTCTAGATGATCGGCGTTTATGATAAGATATAGGGTGAAAATGTGCCACTATAAGCTCATGAACAACAAGAACTCCCACAACCGTCTGGGCCATTTCCTGGCTTTTGGTAGGAGCAGTGTCATGAGTGGCGGCATGCTTACAAGGTCCCTTACACGATCCTTGCAGAGGGGGGCTTGGTTCAAGGAGGGTAAACACCTATTAGCCTATTGTCCCACGCATGTCTAAAGTAAGGTTCCCTGGCCCACCCCTTTCGAAGACCTGACAACATACGTTTTGGGTCTTAGGAGGAACCTCAACCCTAAAGCCTCAACCCTAAACTGTGAGGGCGCTGCCTACATCCTAAGTGCTCGAAGTCATGGGAAACAGCCGAGGCTACATTCCAGATGAATATTGGACCGTGGTGTTTGGTGACGGAGCTTGTTAGATTCTAAGGGCTTGGGGTCAAACCCATAATCCAGAAAGCTCCAAAACCTGAGCCCTAACCCTTAAACCCTAAACAACACCAGAAGTTACGACTGGTGTTTGCGAGACAGGAAGGTGGAGAAGGTGGAGTCTTCGTGAGGGCTTAGGGTTCAGGGTGCAGGTCAATAGCTTCAAAGAAGGAAGGGGCATGAACGTGAAGGCAGAGTAGATGCATTGGGAGTTTAGGGTTTAGTGTTTAGGATTTAGGGCATCATTCACCAACACATTGTCCCGATGTGCTCAGCAGTTCAAAGCCTTGTCCGTGGAGAAAATCGTGCTGAAATTGTTCACAGAGCCCAGACAGCTTCCTGTGAAACAATCGCTGCCCGCTCAAACTACAACCCTCCACTCCCCTGAAATTAGAGTATTCCTAGTGGTATATTAAGATAAAGTAGACTAGTCAATAGACAGGTGTGTTTTTAGTATCAGTGGACGGGATTCATACAGAAACTCAGTATGATTTGCTGCTCAGCCCAATTTCTGTCCAAACATGGTCGTCTACATTGTACAACCCATCAAATGACACAAGACCGCATCTACTGCGCGTTCTTCTCTTGGATGCTGAGTAGTAAACTCTGCCCCTCGTGAACAGGTACTTTCAACTATGATCAACTTAGAGCGACTGCAGTTTGAAAGGGTCATTGCAAGGAGTCCTTGAGTCTTTGTCAGCACTTTCTTTCATGGCTTTGCAGCTTCTGGTTCACTCTCCATCGTTCTTGACCCTGAGAGTTAGACGTTGGACGCATGGACTTGTAAGTCTACGCCTGAAAGCCGGGCCTCACTGCAGGGGCCTACATAATTGCCAGTATTATGATCCTAGATTCCTTGTAGAATCGAGTATAGGGTACTTCAAACAGCCCTCAACATGATATTGGTCATTGTTGAGGACCCCACATCTTAGCGACAGCCCAGGCTTCGCAGTGTACTTCTTCGTTTTTGCTTTCTGGCAGCGGGTACAGACGTTCTTCTGGTGGCACTCAGATTCAGATGTTTGGGAAGGGTTCTTCTCAGGACCTGAAGTTTTTGTTATTAAGTGGGAGCCCATAGCAAGCCAAAACAGTAGTGTTCGTGGGGCCGCGTAGAGGGTTAAGGCTCAATGTCGTGGCATTTTTGTTGAAGGTCCGCGTACTCAACATTCATATAGTTCCCAAAAGGCCCAAGCACACAATTCTTGAGTACTACTTCCTGGTGGTTAGTATGGGAATGAGGGAATAGAATCCTACATCATCCCTCTATATTGCATTCCCTTATTCCCTACTAACCATCAGTCTGGGTTGTTCAGCTTCTGGTTTGAGCGGCTTTGACTTGAAGGTATGCTAGGCTTACTAGTGGCAACTAGGGGATAAGGGTATATACTATATAGGGTTTATGCAGGGATTATATTCCCGTATTCCCTACTGACCACCAGTAAGTAGCCGAGCCCCTCAATTGAAATAGGACGTGTTGGGGTTCCTATAAATTACATCTGATGCCACAATCACCGATCATTTGCATTTCTTTGGTCTGTTGCAGTATGATATATGGTTTTGCGTCATCACACCTCTGGCCCCTGTCATGCAAATTCTAAAAGTAGGTGGATGAGACAGCCAACGCAAGACGAAATTCCGAAATCAGGATAGCAAAAGTTGTTCAAGAGTCAGCTTCTTGCTGGTTTCCTAACAAGATGTCTTGGTCTTGTTTGATTTCATAGTGTGAAGTGGCAGCGGCATTGATAGAGGTGTAGAGTAGAGGCATTTTGCAGGATTGCCTAGGCAAAGGGCTGCAGGCAGAGCTGCCTAGCATCTCATACTCAAGGAAGTTCTCCAGAAGGACCTGAACTAGCATAAAGCAACCTGCGCACCCCACCTCAATCCAGAAAAGAAACGGCTAAACCCTAAACCTGAAGAAATGCTTGACGCTAAGGCCTTTCCGGCGTTCTCGCACAATGTTTCTGGACAAGGCGGATCCTCATGAAGTGCAGTTATGATTTGATATTGGGGCTGCTGTTGGTGGCCGCCTTGGATCCTAAAAGTTTACAAATAGTCCCTACATGGAGCCCTAGGGATAGCAAGGTCTCCGCAATTCTTGAGCAGCGTTATATCCTCCCTAAGTTTAGTATACAACACATCAGAACATGCTGTAAATCCTATCTACACTCTCATGTCCCTTAGGTGTGCGTGGCTCAGCACGACGAAGGGCCACTGGTCTGGATTAGGGCCGGCTGGGTTGAAGTTGATCTCTGGATTTGGGGTTTAGTGCTCAGGGCTTTTGGGTTTGAGGGTTCAGGGTTTTGGGTCTAAGGCTCTGTCTACATCTTAACAAAGGGACCCTGTTATAGAACTCCTTAAGACGTCTCTTGTTGCGATTGACCACCTCCTAAAGCTAAAGCCTGGAGTCCCACCCTGCAGCCCAACCGCGAGCAGATCCACTTGTCTGAGCTTTTCCTAGAAGTTCCGTGAAAATCAGTAAGTTTTTTCCGATATACGTGTGTTATCCCAAGAACCAGCAGCTGAAATTCTAATTCTGAGAAGGGTTCCAAGGAACATAGAGTTTCCTCCTGGCTCTAGGCTGAAGCAGAAGGCGATTATGGGACTGGCCGCCTTCTTGCTCAACTCGCAAGAGCTTCTCGCTTTCAGGGGATGCTTACAACTTGCACAGGGCTCTTTTTGGCAGAGAATTGGGTTGAGTTATGTGGATTCATGAGAAGGGGCTGGAGCCGGAGCCCTGCTTCGAACTTCACACCCTGGAGTTTGAGCAGAGGAGCTTCAAGGCTTTGGAGGAAATTCCAAACTGATCCAGAGCCTTCTGCCCTTGAATCTCTGGATGAAGCAGGGGAGCCCCAATTTGCCGAAATTCCTCCCAAGGACCGAATGGCGACAATGAGCTTGACTGTCTTTTGATGGTGTTTTTTGTTTTCCACCTGTTCAGGTTAAAGATTGCAGGACCTCCAACCACCGCCCCAGATGATCCAGGGTCTTCACAGTCAGATGGTGAACAACTGCTTACTTTGGAATATGTTCGACCAAGGTGCAACTGCATTCAGCATGCATCATATGGAGAGTGATGCTAGATTCCTCTGTGAAATCATGGTACAGGGCCAGATGCTTCCAATAACCTCCACATGATAGTTCAGATACACTCAGGCTTCCTACACCCAAATGCCGCCGAGGCTGATCGTGCTACTGTCATCCCGGTGCCATGCAGAACTGGGGGGTATACGGGTCACTGGGAAGCTTCGGAGTGGGTTCAAAGGCATGAAAAGTAAGTCCTCATATGCATGTTTTTTGTTGTCCATAGAACTCTGAAAACGACCCCCCCCAATCTCCTCATACCCTCTATGTCCCCACTATGGTAGGGTAGCCTGATTTTGAGAAACCCTTACATCAGTCTATGGCCCCTTGAACTGGAGGCAGCCTCTTAGACAGGCAACCGTTTGGTTTTGGGATTTAGGGTTTAGGGCTTTGGGTGTAGGAGTCCAGGTCCTTGAGGGCCTTTGGGATTCAAGGATTGGGGATTGAGTCTATGTGCTCGTAGAGTTGGTAGAGGCTCCATTCCCGCAACCACAAGAATTCACGCATGATTAGTATTTCACGATTAGTACAGGATCACCTTTTTCCCTAAGCCCATAGCGCAAAGCTGAATCCTAAAGATGTAAGAGTCGCGTGGAGAGTTTACGGGCATCCTGGATATTGTAGAGATGATTTTGAACAACTCCCAGTTTGTCATATGGGGGGTTTAGAGATTGCGATCACCTTCTAGAGGTCCCTACAGTCAGCACTACAACATATACGGCTCTGTATAAAGGCCCGTTATTGCTAGCAACTCACAGATTGTAGCGAAGGGATCAGTTCCAGTCAAGATCCATTCGGGCACCTCCTCAGGCGGGTGGATATTCGCGTGAGCCAAATTGGGATTGCTCTAAAGGTTGTTTCAAAGGAGGGACCATTGGGAAAACATTTCCTTAAGGGGAGATCCAAGCTACCTTATGGCCACTTTGGGAATAGGTAATGGGAGCAGCTGCTAACAACCATCAAACAAGCGGGATCGTTATCTAGAGGACATGGGACGCACAACAGCAAACCATCATGTAGGAGACCACCCATATCCAGCCAACTGGGAACGGTTCCAACAAGAATCGTAGAGCAGCAGAACAAACCATGGGACCCCCTAACTTGGAGCACTGCATCCATGACAGGCACACGCAATAAACACATGCATATCCTCATCATGATGGTCATCGTCATCAAAATGACTGATATCATCATCATCATCATCATCATCGGCGAGGTACTTTAGCGGCATTGTGGACCACCTCCCGATCATCCTGGTGATCTCGGTTGCCGCGGCAGGCCCGATGCATGGGGCCCAGACGAAGTGTCCACGGACGGAGTTAGGGGGTGAGCTTTTCCGGCTTTGGATGCAGCGGAGAGTGACGGCGCCAGGACGCCGGCTTGAGGTTCAGCAGTGCCTACGTGGTGCTGCGCAGTTTTGCTTCTGCATTGA
>CAJNIZ010024236.1:0-19027 GCA_905231905.1 Symbiodinium pilosum | reverse complement strand
TACCCCCCCTCCCCCCCCCCCCCCACCCCCCCTCGCGGTTTTGGGGCTGTAAGGGAGAAAGGAAGAGGGTTTTCACCCTCTCCGCCTTCGGCAACCATCCAACACGCCCCCCAAGGTCGGCGGATTGATCTATAAGGGTAGGGTTACGGAATGGTGGAGAATCCTGTGATTGTGCTTTATAGGGAGCTATCTGAAACTTTCAGGGTTTAGGAGCTTTGAATTTAGGATGTGGGCTTGAAATGAGCCCTACAAGGTTTTGGGGCTTAGCGTCTTTGAGCCCCAAAAAGCTATAGAGTCGAGCGTTTTGGTTTCTGGTTTACGGACGACTTTAGGCTTAAGCTTCAAGGTTCATGTTTTGGAACGTGAGGTTTAGGGTCTGGGGATTAGGGCTTAGGATTTAGGTTTTAGGCTAAGGGTTGCAGACCCGCAGAGTCAAACCCTCTAACATGGTGGTTCTTAAAGATTCTAGTCAAAAATCCTAGATGCTCTATGATCTGTTTAAAGTTTTGGTCCTCAGGCCCCCATATTGAGAAATGCCCACATGGCATGAAAAGACATCACAGGCATCAAGAACGGAGCAGAGCTTGCCCACGAGGATCCCTTCCCTCACTGGCAACTAAGCATGAGTCAGAAAATGAGTGAGCAAAGGGGGAGTGGTAAGGGAAGGAAAGATGTCATCCAGAGAGCCAGAGCAGGGAGGAGCTTAAGTTGCCCCAGTGGAATTCAGAAGCTATAGCTTTATTGTTTGTGGTTTATAGGATTAACTGGTGAAGGGTTCAGAGTCTGGGGCTTAGAGTTCAAGGTCTAGGTTTAAAGGGTCATTGGTTTAGGGTCAAATGTTTAGAGTTTTGGCGTTCGGAGTTCAGGATTTAGACTTAAGTGGTAACGGTTGAGGTGAGGTGGCTGCGTTGATTTCAGGTGGAAGAGATCTCAGACTTGCGGATCGGACAGCACACGCTGAGGGTGAAGCCAATAGCTAGGAGGGCTTGCCGCAAACCCTAAACCTTCTCCAAACCCTAAATCTTCTGTAGCCTGCATGTACAGATACATGCAAGGCTTCACCCGCAACACAAGCAAGGTGGTACTATTGAGTTGAAAGAAACTACCATGTTTAGTAGGGGATACAGGTAAACTTCATTGCGTCGCCAGGACCCTTGCTCCAGGAAGGCAGAGGGCATAAGCCCTCCGTGAGGCCGCGTTTGAGCGTCCGCAAACCCGAGCCGGCTCCATGTGCTCAACGACAAATTGCCCTTGAAAGGGTTTCACGCAATAATTGCCAGCAAAGACAGAGAGCCTGGCCTTCGGTTGTGACGCCAGGCCATATTCTTCAGTCAGTTCCTTCGTGGATTTGGGGCGCGACAACAAGAACTCCAAAGCTACATGCTTGAAGCCCTAGTGACATGCTCCTGAGGACGTATAGGTTAAGTATTTATACTCACAACGTAAGTTTTAGGACTTACCTGTAAACTCGGGAACTTCCAGTTTAGTAGTATTTCTCGCTGAATTAGTAGGTATAACCCATAAAATGGTATGTATTTTGCGCTGCAGCAATATTTAATATCCCTGACAACTACGCATCATCCTTCAAGAAACGTTTGGCTCAGTAAAGCCACTTTCTGAGAGTGCTGGAAAGCTTTGGTGGACATGCGCAGATGAAATCTGAAGCCTCAGCCTTGAGGAGTTATTAAACATGTCTTTTTCATTGTAGGTCTAGGGGGATTTCAGAGATTGCTCCTGTCATTTAACAATGTGGCGTCAACAGTCATGAAGCTACCCATATGCTGCTGGATAAAGCCAAAGAGGCTTGATGTTGTGGGTTCAAACCAGCATGCCTTAAACATGCATGTCCAAAATGCCATCAGCGTTGCCCCTCAGCGAAGACGCTGAGGTGTGCAGAGTACCCTTCTTCCAATGGCACATCCTTTTTGCCCATCCGCCACCACATCTCTCACGAACGAACTGGGCATGCTCTCGTAGGCCATACAACTCTGCTGTAAGAACCACCTGTTGCATCTTGTCTGCGGCCAGCGTAGCATCGACGAACGTCCACCCGAATCTGTTCGCCGTGGTTCGCATTGCAAAGCAAGCGACCTCACGGTTTTCGCAGCAGCGCCTAGCTGCTGCAAGTTTACAAGTATGGCCATTGCTGGGCGTCCTTATGGGCCCTTGAGCATGTCTTTTCCACGTCTAGGTACAGAACAGAATCCAGATATTGGCCAGTGCATACTTGCAACTTGATCCCGAAATCAGCGATCTTCTCGCAGTCTGCGGAGTTCTTATCAACGGGATTGCTGTGATGCTTCTGGGTAGGCCGTTTACCCGGATCATCCAAAATGTGTTACCGTCACATTGTACTTGTCATGAACTGCAATTGGAAACTTGAATACTTGTCAACATTATGGTACCAACAATGTACCCCAAACCTCTGTTCTCATTCTTTCGGCCCCGCACATACCCTACACATAATACAATATGACCTCTGTATACTATCAACTTGCATTTAACTTTAATGTTACATTTTCAGTTGATTCTGCACGAGACTAGTCATTCAGGCTCCTACACCCTATGCATATACATAATTGTATACACGTGTATATATATATATGTACGTACATATATCCTTGTATAACCTCTTTATCTCATGAAATCCCGGTATAGCTCCTGTAGAGGGACCCGGACATACATTGCATGTCTAGGGTTCCTGCTCACAGCTTCTGGGCGTTCAAGGCTTCCACTGGAACCCTTCACCCAAATGTTGCTCCAAGGGAGCCCAACATACCCCTTAATCAAGCAATATTACCCCAGACCATGTTCAGGACCCTGGTATCATCTAGAGTAAATTCCTTAATTGCTTTTAGTGGGCTCTTAGGGCATGTCCCCTCCACGGGGATTCCCCACAATCGTGAATGATAAATCCAAAACCCTTTATGCACCTTTTTGCTTGTCTTGTCCGTTTCATTGTATACTATACACAGAATCCATGTCAAATATGGTACGGTAGCTTGTCAAAACTGTGATCTTTGCTGGGGGTCCCGAATGCAAGGCAGCTCCCAATATCTAGGCTGCTCGTCAAGAGAGAGTACTGTTGACCACCCCACGTGGAGGTCTTAGAACACATTTCCTGAAGGGGTCCAGTATATCCCCAAATCAAGGAAACACACTCTAGAGCCCCTATTTTGATCATTCTTATGAGGACCCCCAAAAGGGTACCCCTAGTTTTGGAAACTCTAACACCGAAACCCTAATCAGTACACCCTACATATCCTTATATACCCCTATATAACCCCTATAACCTCTTTTAAAGGGACCGCCATACATCTAGGCCTTCCCAGTAGTACTGATGAGGCACTGAAAACACCCAGAAGGCCTGCTTCATGGAAATGATTTCCAACTCCCCTTGAAGGGAACCCTTTAACCCTGCTGGTCCTAAAGAGTGGGGGAGTACATCCTCTCAAGCGTCTCTATATAATCCCCATATGTACCCCTATAATGGTCCTATATTCACTGCCCCATTCCCTTTTAAGGAATCCCCCTAACCCCGAACACTCCCGAGGGATAAGAATGGTCCCCAGAAGAAAGTGGGGTGTCCTTAAAAGGGGCACAGGGAGTCTCCAAGGCGGAGTTGATAGTTTATTCCCGTGATTTTTGCCCAGACCCCCAAAGGGATCTGAAGATTGGATCCCCTAGGTTATGATGATAAATAGATTATGATGGGGGACGTTCTGGGTTTCTATAAGGAATATGTTTCATATCCTGCGAGGGGTCTGGGTTAAGGCTTCGGAAGCGCAAGGGCGCGGGGTTTTTTTTCAGAGTTCCCGGATTTCGCGCATCGAAGCCCCTGAAGCCTGAAGCGGTCCAACTTACACTCCGTAGCGTTATGGCATTCGGTTTAGTTCAACTGTCTCAAACTCTTGAATGGAAAGGGTGTGTTTAGGAAGCCCACGAATTACGGTAAGAAGCAAATTTATAGTGTTCGCAGTATGGATGTATACCAGGCAGGGCTGGACACTGTGCTCTTCATTTGCGATCCCCAGAAAGCCCCCGTGTCTATCAGCTACGAAAAGCATAGGCCGAACTCCAGAAACAGGAATAGGAATATGACCACACACACACACACACTCCTCACGCGCCCTGTTCGCTGCTAGCTCGGTCTTTCCTCCATTTTCCTGTCATGGACTCCGATGCCGTTCTGGGAGTCTGCACCTTCATCCCTCACAGGGAATGTAAAGCCGGGGGCTGCAGCTGAAGCTGTACAACGTTCAGGGTTTAGGGTTTAGGGTTTAGAGCAGGGTTTTGGGGTTAGGGTTTCGGAGGTTTAGGCTAGGGGTATTGGGAAGATGATGGATTACGACGACTTTTCTAGATCGAATGCTTCGTCAGACTAGCTAGATCAACGGAAGATGTAGCTCGCATCCTCTCTAGTCACGAATCGCCTCACCCTAACACCAGGCCTCCCAACCCTCCTACATCACATTTTGCCTTTGTCTGTTCTTAGGGTAAGGTGGTGAAACATTCATGTGACCTGAGAGCTCAAAGGGTTTAGGCTTTAGGGTTTAGTGTTTCGGCTTTTCTGGGTTTAGGCTGTAGGCTTTGGAGGGTTGAGGGCTTGTAGGGTGTAGGTGGATTCCCTTCCTCCCCTCCTCGCCCTCGGGTGTCCGCTAATTATTTGACTTGTTTAAGGCTATTTGAAGCTAATCAAGGCCAATTGGAATTCGTGACTCGCAGAGATTGTCTCATGGATTCGTGCGCTAGGCTGGATTCTAGTATGTTATCCTTCGTAACCGTTCTCCATGCACCTCACTCAGGGATTTTACAGGACTCGCTTCTATCCCACTGAGGCCTGCAAGGTAGAATGATTTTAAGAATTGGTCAGGTCGCTAAATAGGGGGACCCGGATATAGACCCCAAAATACGTTCATCCTTCTTTTCGGGACCCCAAAAGAAATTCCTGATTTGGGGAAGCCCCCTACTTCTAGGCACACGAAATAGCTCGACACCCTAAGCCCTGCCCTGAGCTCCTGAAAACCCTCAACTACTGACACTTCCTCCTTGCCGTGGGGGTCATGGAGTTGCAGCCCCGGACAACGGTTGTTTTAGTGAACATGCTGACACTACGAGCATCCTCAAAAGCATGCCTCTGCGTCATCCTGGACCGCAAAAATTAAGTGAAACAATGGCCCAAAACCACCAGAAATATCAAAACGGCCATTATTTCTACATATTTGGGGGTGTGCAGGATGTGGCCAGTTCAGGCTTGGGGTCTGGAGCTGTTTAGCTTCTTGGCTTTAGGGTTCAGGGGACAAAGCCTTGAGTGCTTAAATAATGGGCATCTAGGCTATTATTCTGGGTATTTGGGCTGTCCAGGTAGGTAGCTGCATCGGGACGATGATCCGTTTAGGGATGTATACCCAGCAATTCATGGGCTCAAACAAGTAGCTGTAGCAGGCTGTAGGGATAGGGAGCCACTCCCGTAAGCATTTGTAGGGATTTTGGGTTTAAAGTGTCGGGTTTTGGTTTTTGGGGTTAATCCCGGACAGGAGAATCATCTCCGCTTCTTAATGTGCAATCTTGGGGGAGGAGATCAGCAGTTCGCGTCCCATTGTTCGAAAACCCCACATACCAGCGTAACGCAACACAGGAATGGTATTGATAATCCTTCAGCATATACCTTCAATCCCTGAAAAAGTTCCAATAGAACCCCCGCACAAATTGATTTTCCATTTTCTTGTCCATTTGATTCTCCATGATTGTAGAAGCCCTTTATCCCTCTTAAAGGGACCCCAAACCCTGAACCTCAAATGCTGTGATTGGCCATTTAAGTCAAATTTGACAAGCCCAAAACCCTAAACCCCAAATTCACAAGCCTTAAGGTGACCATCCCTTCTTTACCAAGTCGCCGCTCCACCCACCGCTGACAGAATTTAGCGATTGGGCCTCTTGGCAGGATTTGGATGAATGTTAGGATTGAGGGTGTTTAGGGATTAGAGGTCAGGTATAGGGGTTGGGTTTGGAGTTCAGCGGTTTACGGCTTTGGTTCGAGTGTTCAGAACTTAGGGACTGGGTTTCATGTCCAGATGTTGCGACGGCAAGGTCTCATTTCTAGGGCATGCGCATTTCAAAGAACCTTTGGAACTTGACCTACGAAGCTTTGGCTGCGTAGGCGCGGAAGTCAGGCTTGCAATGTCATGATGCCATGACTTGGGTACTGCCCCCGGCCAGCAACAGTTCGATAACATCAAAGTATGAGTATATAATGGTATATATACACCCCTAAACCCTCGACCCCAAACCCTAGGCAATATTCATCCTACGAAAGCCTCTTTGCAGGCCATGGCAGTACCCACTTTATAACAGCGCAGTAGGGCTTAGGTAAGGGTTAATGGTGAAATTCTGAAGCAAGGCGCCTGGAAATTCATGATCCACACGGTTCTGGCTTAACAGGTTGATTGCAGGCCCTTAGAAGTCATGAAGTTGGCCACGTTGTACAATACCTATTTATGCTTCTTTTTAGCTTTCCGCTTATGTACCAGGCCCTTTACTGACGACTGGTGCTGTAGCGCTAAGCTGCAAGCCAAACGTTTCCGAGTAGAGACGCCAGCAACCCACGGAATGGACACTTCTCAACTAAATCGAAAACGATCCCAAATCAGGGTCCCTGTAATCCCCTCATAATCCCTCTACATCCCCAGTAACAGTTATGAGCTCCCACCTTGAGAGACTCCCAAATCAATCAAAGATGTCATGGCCTGCGGGCAATCGCCTCTCTCACGGCAAGCATCAGCTTTGTGAGTGGCTCCGGTTGAGCACTTGCAAACGTCGCCTTGCGGACAGAGATGCTCCTTGAAATCAGGGTTCCTTATTAACACCAATAATCGCAACAATAATACGAAGAGCCAATAACAGCAATCATAAGAGTAATAATCAAAGCTATACCGTTCGCCATACTATGAACAACAGCAAGAAGATGGGCCCACTCCAAATTGGACAAGATCCCAACAGCCTGAATTTTCGGTTGCGACAGCGTTCTGCATCCAACTCCAACACTTCTGTTCATGATTCTTGCTGGTCAGCCTAGACCTAACATAGCAACGCACACGACCGTCTCAAGTTTACAAACACGTAGACGATTCTGCTTGCAATCATTTTGCGTTTCTCTGCGTTGGGTGGCTTGCGAGCGGCAGTTCCACGCATGAGGTCCTTTCTCATGCACCAAAAAATCGACATCAGCATCTTCGTGTTATGGCGGCTCCCAAAAATTCACCCCTGATTCTTTATACCCCGTTCAAAGGAACCCTAAACAAGCGGCAAGGGAAATGGCCCAGCTCAGGTGGCATTGCTGCCTTCAGTGGTCGAGGAGGCCACTGGTGCAATGACAGGGATGCGGCCTTTGCACTCACATGGTTGTTGCTTACCACCACAAGGACTTTGTTGATTCTTTGGGCCCCAGAATACATACATACCAGCAAAGCCCTAGACATTCCCAGTTTCAATTTGATTTTCTATGTTCTTTGCAATTCAATTCTCCCTTATGAAGGTGTTATCCTCAAACCCTAGATAATCCATTTGCTTGCAAAGCAGGTCTACGTCGGGGTCCCTCATATACGGAAACTACCATGTATATTCTCCATACATCAGTTCTGGATCCGTCCTTCTCGGAAATTCGCATGGCAGGAACGTTCGGCATTGGTGGCATGAAGGGTTCCAAGCTTGTGGCAAATATATCGGAGTTTCCATCGAGGGGTACCCCAATATAGACCCCAGAATACTATAATCTTTGTTATGAAGACCCTCAAAAAGGTACCCCCAAATTTAGGAAACCCCATATCAGGGTTTGAGTGCCCATTCACTTGGATCTACGAGCTGGGCCCCGAATGCTATAATCCTTAGCACAAGGACCCCCAAGAAGGTACCACCAATTATGGGAAATTCATATATATATATATATGTGTGTATATATATATGTATGTATATAGCGGGGGTGGAAATCGGGAGTGAGGAACTCTTCAATATCAAGAGAGAATGGCTACAGTTGAAGAAAGGAAGCTGCTGCCCTCAGACCTGGGCAAAGTAAGAAACAGCATTAAGCATTTCGTTTAAAATTCCATTTTTGACGCCTTTTACTGTAATGTTTTGCGGCGTTTCTCCTCCAGGGTCCCAGCCACTGCGATCAGGAGGAGCCGATGTCGCCGGCCAGTGTATGCACGGAGGCACAGATGGTGCTACCTGGGGAGGGAGGAAGCTGCAGGTTCAGAGGTGTGAGAGATATATTGAGGAGCACCAACCAGGCAGTTAGCCTAGAGATTCCATGTGCCCAAACAATGAGGCTTCGAAGGGGCTACGTTGATCTGTGCTAGGATATATAGGGCATCATATGGATACATCGGGAGGTATAGGGCGTACGAGTCCAAGTACGCAAACGATTGGGCTTCGGATCCCAAATCTTATAATCAACTTGGTGATTTCTGGCACCGAAAACCCTAACATTTGGGTATCTAGGCGCTTAGGGTACTGAGCTCACGCAGCCAGAGCTCGTAGCATGTGAGTTTTTCAATGTACAAGAAACCGTTGATCTTTGCCATGCGGTTTAGGGTTTTGGGTTTAATAGTTCTGCCTGCACAACCAGAGAATCTGCAGTGCCTCGGAGCGACAAACGGCTGCTGCACAAATCATGTCACGAGTGCTTGTGGATTGCCTCGGCAGTGCCGATCTGGTGATTTTGATGCTCTGATCCATGCTGTCATCTTTTGGATGGGAAACGCCCTTCACAGCAAGGGCAGTCAGATGCATAAACCGCTTTAGTGTGGTGCAAGCCTGTTTCGGCGTAAGAAATCGACCTCAGGCAGTCATTTTCCGACTGCTGCTTATAATCCCCTATCAAAAGCCAGTGTCCATTCCATCTTTCATTTTCTTGTCCATTCGATTCTCCATTATGATTTCAAAGGGACCTAAGTTTGTTGTTCATGTCCTTTTCTGGTCCATTTAGATCTCCATTCTTAGTATTTAATCTAGAACGGCTTTTTACGGCACAAGCGCACACATGGCAATCTCGTACCAAACCAGGACCCAACTATGGGCCCGTATTTAGGGCTTACTAAGGGCTTATAGGACACGTACACACAGTATCATGCTCCTTTTGAGAAGCTTAGGTTTTGGCGTTCATTTGAGGGGGATTAGGATTTGAAGGACTTACCTGTCTTTTGCAGCTACCTAAGCACCTACCTAGACAGCCAATAGCAATAAAATATAGCCTACTCTCCCCTAATTACCATTTTGGATTAAAGAATTAGCCTGTTTTTGCATAGCTAGGCTGTTTCAAGTAAACCCGAAACCCTAAGCCTCAAACCCCAAACCACTGTGAACAGGACTCATGGGCCTATGGAGCTGCCACCGGAGAGTGAGGTAGATGGTTTAAGGGTGTAGGGTCTAAGGTTTGGCCGTTCAGGGCTTGGGCTTAAGGGGTTTATTTAGGGTTTTGGGCTTAGGGGATTGGGGCTTGGAGCTTGGGGGATTATAGGGTTTAGGGCCTTTTTTATCACAATGGTGGAGGCTTTGGAAACCACAACCCCAGTGACAAAAGCGGATTATAAGGGGATTCTGGCAGTCCTATTCTTGAGATGCTAGGGGGAATCTGTTTGAGAGATATCCCTTCCCGTGAAAATGGAAGAAAGGATCCTTCATTGCTTCGGGGCTTCAAGTAGATAGCGACACCTAAGGTAGATTGCAAACAACACCCACTTTAGGATTTTAGGGCTCAGGGTTTTGGGGTTTAGGGTTTAACGTCCCGAGGGCATTTTAGACTAGTTGGGTTCCTCGCCAGTGATTCTGACGTTAATGAAGACATAGTCATTCATGGCCCCTATTGTTTTTGCAGAATCAGGGCTTGCTGGGGTGCGCTTGGGGGGTTTGAAATGCAGGGCTTTGGAATATGATCCTCATGCCCTCCTTTCGGGGGTAGACACTGATTCTCTTGTTCATATGCGCGGTGATCAAGTAGCAGGCTGCGAAGTGTTGCGAACTACCACTGGGATGCACTGGTGAAACAAGATTGCTTGCACACATGTTTCTCAAACGGCCCCAGGCCCCGTTTACTTGCTATGTCCATTTGTTGGATCAGAGACAAAGATATGCACCGAGCCTGCTGTGGATGTAGCCCCAGGGTTTAGGTTGTGGGATTTGGCGCCTAGCGTTCAGGCTGTAGTGCATTCCTGCAGCTTTTTGCTCAACGTTCAGCCAGCCCTTGTGCCTGTTTGCTTGATGGTTTCACGTACGTTGTACTTGCTCTTCCTGCTGTGCTTGCGAGCCAACGTGGGAAGAACAGCTCGCTCTGAGTCTAAGAGACAGTTCCCTTGATGCCAAGAAGCAGTTTATGTTTGTTTGCAGGGGTTCGGTTTGGAAAAGAAATTCAATCATAACATGGAAACTGGGATCATAAGGGTTGGGCTATAAGGGTTCAAGAAATCGTTTAACCTCTGATTTGAGCGAGGTTCTGCTGCAAGTGTTACAAGAGATCTGAGCATGGCGATTGGTTCGCTTTCCACAGAAAAAATTGCACATACATTCCGGGCTGTGAACAAGCGACGGACTTCGATTGTGACTTACTTGCTGTTAGTAGTAAATGAAGGAGTTCAATCCCTGTATACTCCCTACGTACTACATTCCGTGATTCCCTACTATCCCAAAACCCTAAAACCTAAATGGTAGTTTCCACTATCTTTCCCATTATCCCCATATAACCCCATATATCCCTATATAACCTTACATAACCTTAAATTACCCTAAATAACCCCATATACCCCTATGTAACCCGATGTAACCCTACCAACCCCCAGTAAGGTGAGAGGCACATCTGCTGCGAGTGCCCCACACACCAAGGACCAAGGCGCGCAAAGCCAGATACCCTAGGAAGGATGACATAAAACAGGCATCCTTCGAGAACCCATGGATGACAAATCTTTCCGCAGATGATCTAAGATGCTCCCGGCAAAGAAGAAACCTGGGATCACCTCTCTCAGTCCCACACAGGAACATCCACTAGCGTAACCATACGTACTCTAAGGCCGCAAAGAGCACGATGCAAGCTTGATGGGGCATCCCTTAGCGTACGCCTTCTCCGAACGGTGACCACAAGGGGTAATGGTAATGAAATGAAGTTCCCCATATATTTTCCCTGTGCCACTATTACTCGGTGGGCGTTTAACCTATCCACCACTTTTGTTGCAAGCGGTGCAGGTGGAAGACGCACATTGCCAACTGTCCACATGAGTGTCGCCACGCTCACAATCTGAACGTAGGCTCCACATGCGAGAGCTTCTCAGGCCGAACTTTAGGAGCCTTCCTGCTAAGAACATACGACATAAATATTACCCACATATATATATATATATAGATGTATATTTTTCTTTAAATATACTGAAATAATACAGACAGGCTTCTACATACATGCATACATACATACATACATACGTACATGCATACATGCATGCAGTCATACGCATGTATTGAAATATTCCATATCCGCTCAGCAGACTGCGCCTGTCGTTGGGAATTCAACGTTGCCAGCTTTTTTAACCCCAAACCCTATGCCCAAATCCTCAACGCTCAATCCCATACCCTAAGCCTCAAACCGTAAACCCCACACCCCATACCCCAAATTCTAAATCGTAAAGCCAAAATATTAAATCATTCAGCTGAGGCTTCCATTGCTGTGAAACTGCGAAGGTCGGGCTGAAGCTGATGCCACCCCCAGGGTGCAGTCCTGTTCCTGGGGATGGAAATATGGGTTCAGCCTTTAGACAGAAGTACTTTGGTGTTCAAATATTGGAGTTCAAGACTGTTTTTGAGTCAGGGCAGATTAAGGTGCAGAAGCAGCGAGACATCAAGAACTGCTTGCTTATAGAGGATGTGGAAGAGGATCCGGAAGATGATATGTGAGGGGCTGCTGACCGGTTCATGCCTGGCGAAGTACAAGCCACTGTTATGCTGTACGGGCCCAAACAATTCCCAACATCATGGCCCTGGATCCCTTATACAACTAGTTTTTAGAGTTTCTCAAATACACCTTAACATCATGTTTGGAAGTATTGAAGTCCCTGCATTAGTCCGTCCTGGAAACCTGTCGCAGCGAGACAAAATCTGGCGCTAAAGTTACTGAAGCCCGCAGTTTTGGTCAGCTGGCAGAATACTGACTGTCCTCAGATTCTGGCAGCTCAGATGTTTACTTGGTATGACCGTTAAGAATGCTATTCATTTGGCATTTTGACATTGGACATTTGTAAGGGAGCTTGCAGAGTCTACGTTTGCTGTATTGTCCACCTCGTCTTTTGGATTATTTGAAGCACAAATCTGGAGGGCAGCAGCTCTCAAACCTACCAAGACCATTTACCCAAACATCCAGAGTCCCATGTTGTGCATCTCGTCGCAGTGACATGTTCCTCTTGGACTTGCTGGTAAAGTCTACGCCCTACACCTTACTACCGCGAACCCTAAACAAGAAACCCTAAATCCCAAACCCCAAAACGCCGAACCCCAAACCCTTAAACGTGTTAACCTAAAATCCCAAACCCTAAACCCCAAGCCTTAACACCTAATCCCTGAGACTTGCGTCTTGGCCTCAAACAGGCACAAGCATGCCCTAGCAAGTAGGCCCCTCCGACTAAGATTTAAACACCCAAGCAATTATCTAGGGTTCAAGGCTTGGGGTGCATGATGTAGGGCCTAGAGTATCTAGGCATGACCTATAGGGATTACAGTACATGGGCTTATACTCAGGTATACAGGGGAATGGAAAACAGCATGGAATTTACTATGTTATTGAAGGCTCAACTTCAGGAATTCTGATAGTTAGATATTCCCATTATGATATGTGATAAATGATACATTGGGAATTTTGATGTTAGTGGGGCCGAGAGGGTGCAATGGTAAGAGGATGGGGTGACCATCAGCCCTAAACCCCACCCAAGCCCCAAGAGCATGTCAATAATGGCCTTGTTGATTATTGTTGGGCAGGTTTGGGCAATCGTGTTACCTACCATGTAATAGTTTATTCCGCAAAAGCCAGACTGCAATTTGAGTTTCGAAAGTTAATCAGGTGAGGGATTGATTTAAGGAAGGGTGGATGACCTAGGAGTCCCCAATAGACCCTACTTCTCAAGGCTCCCTGACGTTCTTGAATACCTACCCCCGTAGGACCCACCCCCCAGCACGAGGAGCTCCGCAGCCTGGGTCACTGATAGTTTCTCTTGCCAATTTCACCTTCAAGTATTGATTCTGCAATAAATCAGTAGGGATGTATAGGGACATGTATATTACACACGTATAGATAGGGTTTATGGGGTTTAGGGTAAGGTTTGTAGGGAGATTTATGAAGAATGGCCGCAACTGCTGCAGGACAATGCTGGTGTAAATGTTTATGTTGTTGGCAGGCGTGCTGGCAAGCTTCTACCGACTGAAGCGGAGCATGAGAATAGACAGCCAATGTATCATAAAGCCCAGAGCCGTGGATTCTATTCCGGCCTGTGTTCACATTTGGATGCGAGCGCTGTAGAGTTTCGATTGCCACTACTTAGCAAGTTCATTCTCGGAAGCTATTGGGTGAATTTCCAGGATCATGGTCGAGCAGACTTGTGTCGCAGCCCTCAGTTATAAGACCAGCATTGCTTGCAGAGCTGAAAGCATCAAGAAGGCACAAGTGGTTTGTACGGATGGGGCGGGGCGAATGCATGACACTTGCAGTACTTCTTTATGTTCTCGGCTGGTTGTGATTGACATCATGTCCCAGCTTGCCAATACATGCCTTCCGAAAAGCGCTGTTATGGCTAAGTTCAGATTTTACATAGCAAGCTGTTGGCTCGCCATATCATCATTTTGAGGAATTGTATACTGCCACTCACTCAAGTCCTACTAGCCCCGCTGCTGACGTGAAAGCGCGCTTCATGTGGGGATGAGTGTGGTGAAGGAGAGTATCATACCACGCAAGAAGTACTTTGTATGCGTTTGGCTTCCATAAGGAAAAATGAAGACGAGACATGTGATCAGAAGTTTACGAACACTGCAAGACCGGGCATACTGTACATATTCATTATTCTTAGCGATGAATATCCGCTATATTGAAGCTTGAACACATTCTAAGATCCTGTCCATGTGCATGACTGCTGGCAAGGCACTGTGCGATTTCCTGCTTTTCCCACATCAATATCAAAACATCATGTAGTCACCATGCCTCACACTTATCGTTCCTTCCCAATTCAGGATCTCAAGTTTTGGGGTTCATGGTTTGGAGTCTACTGTTTTTGAATTTCTTTCCTGTTTTTTTAATCCTTCCGATTTCATGCTCAGCACAGAGAACTTCACAGGTGACCCCAAAAAAAGCTGCTGCTATGAGCAATACGAGCAGAATCCAGAGCCGCTGAAGATGGAGCGGCTGCTTGGGCCGTTCCACGGTTATGGGAGTTTCTCGCTGTCCCTGCCGATTCAAAATCAAAGGCTCTGAATATGGAAACAATGGTAACTCTGTCTCTTGAAGCTGTAAAATAATATCCAGCGGAGCTATGCGCAGTTCTAAGAAAACCATTTCATGAAGGCAGGTTTCGAGAAAATCCCATTTCCTCGAGTCAATCAATTAGGATCACGTTGCCTTTCAGAAGATACATGACAGCCCACAACCCAGAAAAACAACATGGCGACTGTCCACATGTAGGTGCACAGCTTCCCATGTTGAGGACTTGGAACCACATGATGGTTTTTCCTTTCCCTCAGGAGCTCTAGGGCACGTTTTCGAGAGTATCCTTCGCATTATGTTTGTATTTTTCAAGAAGAAGGCAGCTGGTTTCGACGAATACGGGCCATTCACAAGGGATAGCCCAGAGTGATGAAGGTGCAAGCGTTGAAAAAGTGTAAACGTGCGAGGCGTTCTCGCTTTGTAACAACCATGCGTCAACAGCATTTTGTGATATCGGAATTCTCGACGTTCAATCCATTCATTTTATAAACTATTTTATGTAATTATCTAATGAGTTTAATTTATCTTAACTGACTGAGATTGAAATATTTTTTTGGTTTTCTTTTGCAAGAATTTTGGTATGTATAAATGGAAATATATCTCTATAAAGGGATATACGCCAGGTCAGATTTTGACTCTGATACAAGACCCTCTTGTTATTTGCTTGGACTGGCAAAAATCGAAACTTCTGCAAGTTTCGAAAATATGCAATAAATATTTTTGATAGTTTCTCGATTTGCTAGATTGAATTCTTAAATTTTGCGTCTATAAAAATCTATAGTATTGATTTAGAATTCTTTACGGCAAGGCTTCTATAAATGATCAAACGATTTGATTCTTTCTTAAATTTAGCTATGAATTTCTGATTGATATTCTGAGTTTGAAATATGATTGATTTTTATTTTTGATTGTCAAAATCGTAGAGCTCTAGAATTCTTCGAAATTGCATAAGAATTTATGAATATAAATATATTTGAATGCTTGAGAGCTATATTTTTTTCTCGAATGAAATATTTGATTGATTAGTTTATTATATTATTTATTCATTTATATGATTATTTCTATTTACTTATTTTTAAATTCTCTATTTGGAAGGTCTTTTAAATAATAAGATTTGGGGGGTCTTGATTGGAAAACGTAGTTTTGTCGTTATTTGAATATTGAGATTCTATGCGGAAGTATTATTTCTTTTGGATTCGTATAGGATTTTGGGAATTCTTCTTTTCATTTTTCTCTTGTCGTCATAAATTTTTATTTTTTCAGATAATACGAAATTATTTTTTCGTATTTGATTTTTAAATTATTCGGATAAAAATCGAAAATAATTTAGATTGATTAATTTCTTTGATATTGAAAATTCATATATATTTACGAAAATTACGATCTTATAATTTTTCTAAATATTTGAATTAAAGTGCCTCCGGAATTTGAGGTCTCTATTTGAGGCCTAGTCTAAATACGAAATTATATTGATATATATGAGATGGATGCAATTTATTAATGGAAGCTCTTAGGCGGTAATTCTTCGAAATATGTATCTCTAAAAAATGCCTATGTATATTCCTTGCTTGATAAGGATCTTCTTCTAAAGAAGGAAATTCTCAATATTTCTTAATCTAGCTTTTCCTTTTTCTAAGGACTATCAAGAAAATTCCTACGTGTGATATAAGATTTCTTCATCTACTTTAAGTCTTGATATTGATTTTTTTTAGAATAAATATAATGAGGGCCTTATACTAAATGATATCTATTCATCAATAGGAATTATTTCCGGATTTAATGCTAAATTTTGGCACCCAAAGTGATTTTCTATTCGCATATTTTGCGACCACTTTTTGGTTTTGGGATAAGCGGTAGGCCCTAAATTCAAGGAACTTGAGGGTATCTTTCAAAGGTTCTAGGCCTCAGGGCTTGCACGAGCCCGAGGGTCTATGAGGGGATTTCCGAAAATTAGGGTCTTGTCTGGAAATTTCCGAATGCATGCATATAGAATAATAATTTGTCTGGGATTATCTTTTACCGATTTTGGATCTCGAATCCCCAAAATACAAATTCAGGCTAGTCGACCATTCCCTGTTTAATCTTATCACGTGAAATCCCAAATCCCAAGGCTTAAATTATAACACCGTCGTATGACCCCACGTAACCGCTATCTTATTCCTTTACTTTCTTCCCAATATGACGCATGTGGATGCATGGCACGGATGACAGCGTGGTTTAAGCTGGGGTCTCATACGGCGATCCTATTGAAATTGCTCGGCTTAAGGTTTAATTTTCCGACCGTATCGGAATATAATGAATGAATATTAATGAAGAGATCCTATTCCTGATTGGGTTTATAAATGTAATATATTTTATTCCCTAATCCTTTATTCTTTACTATTTCCGGTCTATTCTTCCGCATAAACGTCTTTATGATTTCATCTTGGGCCGGCCATCTTGGACCTCTATATACCTTGCCCCTTTTCAAGATCGTATAAGAATATATATGAAGAAAATGCTGGGCCAAAAAAATTGCTCTCCAAAAATAATCATCGAGGATAGGGAAAGAAGTATTTGTTGGAAGAACTTTTTGGTCATGCTGGGTAAATAGCGTCAGGCGTGAGTGAGCGCCTTCAACATGGTTGATGGATATTTGGCGAGCATATAAGAATATTCAAAAGAGAAAATTCTTCCGTCTTCGTAGTTATGCAGGCCCAGGGCACGCATAACGATAGTTGAAAGTGAAAGCCAGCAAGTATTGTGGACGGCTCAGATAATCAGATTTGGGTGTCAGTTCCAGCGGATTGATTGTTTTTCGGCGAAAAGGCTTCTTACTGCATGACAGCTTAGAAACATACTAAATTGAGAAATGGGCATGGAATCATCCAAGGAGCGGCACCAAGTGCTAAAAAAAAATCATCTCCAATCTATCTTCGTATCTCTTCTATTGGAATTTATTTCAAGAAAGACAAGGCGTGCATAGAAGATATTAAATTGCATTTTGAATTATCTGGAAAAAAAAAACGGTGCCCAAGGCATGCTTTGACGGAACATCAAGGGAAAAAAATTGCAAGAGTGCACATTTTAGCCCTAAACATTGCAAGCTTACACCTTGTCTACAATCCAAACCGTCATAGACGCAGATCCGTACGTCCGCCAATAGCAAAATGTAGATACTGTTGATGGATGTTACTGTTCGTATTACAAAAGCCTGCATGACTTTGGTATACTTTAATACCAATTTTTTCGAAGTATTAGGTAGCTGGGGTCATATAAGGCTTGTAATATTCACCATAAGGGTTAATAGGCCGTACTTGTAGATTTAGATGCCTGTATGCGGAGTCAAGGGGACATAATTAATGCAAAAATTGGTGGCAAAAAAAAAAAAAGCTTCTGGGGCCTCACAGCATGCTTGCTAAGGCCCTTTTTTATTTGAACCTTCTTCCTCCTTGAACCCAAAACGCTAATCTTTGAATTAAAGCCCGAATTCCAACTTGTACGCAACCCCTATGGATTTTGGCCGAACCCTTGCTATTGCGTTAATTACAGCCAAAAACCCACCAACCAGCGTTGTTGTTGTGCTAAGCTTCAGTGAAGGTTCAAACTTCGGGTTCTTGAACGGGGTTGAGGTTTAAGATTTCGGGTTTTGGCTTTGGCGGACTTGCGTTTATCAGTGGACGACGTGCAACTATCAGAAGAAAATCTGGAAACAAAATCCCTAGAATTCATTTGAGCTTGTGGGAACGTGGGCAAACCACTTCGCGAGTGATTTGGCAGCTTGAGTTTCAATATCACACCGGAAGCCATGCCTTAATCGTGACAATTGAATATCCTTTCAAAAAGATTGTTTTCAAATTTTTATATTATCATTTTCCTTTTTATATCTTCGATGTTGGATGTTTGCATTTATTCGCGGCCACCAATTTCAACAAATAGTATTAAACAGAATTATTTCACATTTTCTTCAATTGATTCATTTGATTTCTGGTCAGCAACCGAGCAAAAATGTTTTTGGGATTTTTTTCATTTGATTTTTTTCAAATGCGAAAAAGCAAGATTCAGATCTTGATTATAAAAACAACAATCTCCGCATCTTCCCCGCATTGCTATGTCAAAATGAAATTTTATATTAATAATAACACATGCCCCCAGAACAAATCATATTTAACATTTCAATATTTTCCATTTCTTCCAAAAAATTTCAAATCGAAATATTTGATCACTGAACTCTCAGAATTATTGGTGGAAATGATTTTTTTTTCCGTTTAAGTTATTTGCGAGAAGAAAAGAAAACGTAATTGATTTTTTTTTTTTCATTAAAATTTTTAGATTTTTTTTAAGAAATTACAAAAGATGATTCGTCGAGTGTCCCTCCTCAAATTCGTATGACCGAACCAACAGATAATTTTGCAGCAAAATACGGAATTCCTTAAAAAATGTCTTATCAGTAATAAAAATGAAGATACATTATTATGAACGCCAGAATTTTGCCTTTATATTTTTTAAAATCTCTTATACACTGCATCAAATTGTATGGCCATGCAAAAT
>CAJNIZ010024225.1:64530-78942 GCA_905231905.1 Symbiodinium pilosum | reverse complement strand
TTCCATCGCATTTTCCATTTTCTTTTCCATTATCTTAAACTAAACTCTACACCCTGAACTAAACCCTAAACCAGACCCTACACCATAAACCCCAAACCAAACCCCACACCCTAAATCCTAAACCATAAAGCAAACCCTACGTAAGACCTATGTCCCAGCTTAGCATTCCCTAAGGGTCCAAATATTCAATAGTCATATCTTTCCCTCAAACCTGCACTATAATTAATATTAACCTAACCCCAAGTACTTAATCATTGGGTACTTGGACCCTTAGACCCTGAACCCTATACCCTTATATACCCTTATATACCCCTATATATCCCTGTATATCCCCATTAAGTACTATAATTCCAACCTTAAACCCTAAGCCTCATTATTGGGTACTTGGACCCTCTGGGATTGTCCTCTGGCTCAAGGCGGACGAAGCTGCCGGTGCCGAGCCCGGCGATGTGGTTGTGGTGATCAGGCAGCAGGACTGGAGTTTTGCTTACTGGGGGTTTTAGGGGTTATTTGGGGTTGCTATAGTGGTTATATGGGGCTCATAAATTTTGGGATGATAGAAAAGACAATGGATCTGTTTAGGGGTCAGGCTTTCAGGTTTAGGGTTTAGGGTTAGTAGAGAATAAGGGATTATATTATATATAGAGATTACGTAGGGATTATATCAGCTGCTAAGCACCAGTAAGTTTAATGGGCTGAGGCTTTAGGATTTGGATTCGAGCTTCAGCGTTTGGAGGGCTTCGCTGGAGCTTAGATTGGCATTTGGGGTTTGGGGCTATTCGGGTTTGGAGCTCAGATTTCTATGGTTTAGGTTGTAGGGTTTGAGGACTTCGGAGTGGGGTGAGTAATGGTTTGCGGGTTAAGCATCTCAGGTTTTTTTCCGACTTTTTGTGGTTTGGGCATTTTGGACTCAGGCTGAACGTTGAGAGTCAAAGGTGCAGGCCATAGAAGTGTATGAGAATTGTCTGGGTTGCTTTTAAGGAACTTAGATTAAGTTACTATATTGGGGAAACCCTATTATTTACTATATATACCCATTATGGTAACTTGACTTAAGTTTCTTAACAGCAACCCAGTTGTCTGGGGGGTTGAGGATGCCCCGAACACTAAACCCTAAATCTTAAAGCCATAGAACGGGTGTCCGTTTTCGTCGGGTGGTCGTAACTTAGGAGTACAAAGGAGTGGATCCCAGTTTTGGAGAAGCTCCCAGGCCATGACGATATTATTGAATTTATAGGATTCAGGGTTTAAAAGTGTTTATGGATTGCATAAAGCTGCGCATGTTGTCCTGGCGAGACAAACTGTGCCGAGAACGAGTTTTGAAAAGTAGCAGAAGTCAGATACCATCCCGCAAACTACCATGGGATCCAAAAAGGGCCCTATAAAGATAAACGTCCTATCTAAGGGAGTCGAAAAGTGGTTCCAGGTTAGCTTGGGGGTGGGCACTGTCCATAGCGTATCCAGCCCTGAGGGTCCCTTTAGTTAGGTCTGAGTGTCCCAGTACGAAATACTCACAGCCGTTTAGATCACAGAGATTATAGAGATATTATATAATATTGAAGCCTAAAACTAGCACATGGTGAGTGAGGGAGCTGCTATCATGCTGGCAGGAGCACAGCCGATTTCTGAGAAAGGAGGCAGGGAACCATGTCCCTAAACCCTAAACCTCAGTTTGCGTCTGTTCCTTGGCCATGTCAATGATGACGTTTCCTGAGCCCTCAAGCCACTAAACCGCAAAAAATAGAAAAACGCACCTGAACCCTAGTCCCGGAACCATGCCCAGACGTAGAGTTTCATAGGGTTTCCACAAGATGGCGGAATTTAGGAGCCCCAAGGAGACGTCTGAAGGCTGAAGAAATTATGGGGTCCCCCTATAGGTTACGTAGGGTTACAAGCAGTTGAAGTGGCTGGAAGGCCACATGGGGATATGTGGGGCCTCTTCTGAAAAAGATCTTGTTCAAGATTGGCATGGCTACCGGGGACCTGAGTCCAGAGCAGGTACTGCAAGTTTCAGGGTTTAGGGTTTAGAGTTTAGGGTTGTATTACAGTGGTTGAGGATGAGATGGTTTTCACTACAAAGCTCGTAGCTGAAACTCAGGATCCACGCGTTGGTGTGGCATTGATGTGGGAAGAGAGTGTTCGCTCTGACTGAAACTTGCAGGAAACTGCGGCGGATGGAGGAAGTCTTGCACCACCGTCTACACTTGAAACCTTTGCACCACCGTCTACACTTGAAACCCTGGCAACTGCAGAAATTTTGGGATCCTGAGTGGCACAAGACTTCCTCCATCCTGCGTGTACGTTCACAGCGGACACTGAACCGAAGAACTTCCTGCACGACTCTGGAAACCCAAGTATACGGATCCAAGCCTTTTGAACCGTAAAACCTGAGCCCTAAGCCCCGGACCTCTCAACCCTAAACCTCACTAAGGCCCCAACCCTCGAAACCCTCAACAATTTTCAGCCCCGAGCCCTAACCCCGCGAAACCCCCACACAAACCTAAACCCAAAGCCCCGTAAAATTGGACCTAGAACCCTAAACCGAAAGCCTCTGGCAGGCCGACCTCTACATGCAGGTGGAGCTGTCATTGACTGAGGCCCTCACTGGCTTCAGGCTGGGACAGGGTTTGGGGGTTCAAGGTTAAGGTTTTAGGGTTTAGGGTGTTTAGGGTTTGGGGGTTTAGGGATTTTGGGTTTAGGGTGCTTAGGGTTTGGGGGTTTAGGGATTTTTGGTTTAGGGTGTTTAGGGTTTGGGGGTTTAGGGTTGACGCGTCGGGGTTGAGGGGAGCCGGGACAGCAGTAGCAGCAATAGCAGCAATGGCATTATTGCTGCAGTAGTATTCGAAGGAGGCCAAAGAAACCAGAAGTCACAAGCGCGGTAACATGGGGTGGTAACTTGATTTTTGTTGTTTGCAATGTCTATTCGGAGTTCACACATTCAGGTCGAGCCTTCAGAATCTGGAGTTTGAAGCTTCAAAATAACAATTTATGGTACTAGATGTCTGGCATAGTGGACACATATTTGGCCATGCCATATTTGTGTGGTTAGGCGCTTACCCTTGACCTAATGCCCCCACTCAACCCCTAAAACCTCAAGCTTCACAGACCCTATTCTGGATTTCCAACAACAGGGGGCCTTCATTGCTTTATTGGCTCCCAATAAGGGACCCCTAACAAACCCCCAACCCTAAACCTTAAACCCCTAAACCCCTAACCCTAAACTGAAAAACCCTAAACCCCAATGCCTGAAGCCCCTTCCTAAACCCTAAACCCTAAACCCTAAACCCAAGGCTCTAAGCCAGGATCGTTGTCAACCACCTGGACGGACGCAAGCTCGTTGTGCGGAGCAAGCCTGGGGAGGTGCTGGAACTGGATTCAGGGTTTGGGGATTTAGGGTTTGGGGATTTAGGGTTTGGGGATTTAGGGTTTAGGGATTTAGGGTTTAGGGATTTAGGATTTACGGTTTAGGGATTTAGAGTTTAGGGATTTGGGGTTTAGGGCTGTAATGGGGACCCTACACAGGGAACCCCAAGAATATAGTAGGAATATGATAGGAATGAAAGGATCCCGGTAGTATACTTCTATTATGTTCATTCTATGTTCTTAGGGTTCCGTGTCTTGGGGTCCCCGTGAAAGTCCCTTTACAAGCTATTGGGTTAGTAGGGAAGGACGGGTAGGAAAATACTACCAAGTAATGCAAGTTGCTGTGGAAGCTAGGATGCAGGGCTGCTTAGCGTTTGGAGTTTAGGATTCAGAGACGTAAATAATTTGGCTGCCCTGGTTGAAACTAACATGCAACCCAACAAGGAGCCCCATTTTTCCCGAGGAGAAGTATGGAGTTCGTGTTATATTCTGATAGGTTAAGGCAACTTGTGACACATGCCAAGTTCTAGAATTACCGTACTTACATGCAAGACCCAGAGTAAAAAGACTGAGGCCCTACTTGGAACTCAAGAGCAGGTATAAATGCTGGCCCAAAGTCCATATGAGCCTTAGTCTAATCTCCTTAAAGGGTGTTATATAGAGGATTATCTATTTTGGAGGAACGTCTACTTTTCTTTTCCGTGGCTTCAGCCCGTCGCTGGAAGAAGTGCGACATTGCCTCCTGACCCCAGGGAGCACTTTTTCCAGACCTGCGAGATAAGTCCTGCATATAGGACTTGGGGACGTTTAGGCTGTGTTGTCTGCCAGAACTGACAGCGAAGCTTCTGTACTTGGATGCCTCTCAGCCTGACATAGTACATCCCCAACTGGAAGCCCGTTTTAAGATTGTGAGTGTAACCCCATAACCATCGTGTTCATAGCTGGCTTTACATCAACAACAACTCAACCCTATCCCACCCTTCCTGGGATTCAAGTCATTCTGCGCAGCGTTACTCAAAACAGTCAGTCAGAGACAGCGAGTTCTAAAGGATAACTCCAGCCTTTAAGCTGTTACCTACAGCCCGCCTGAAGTCAATAGAATATAGGGTATACGGAGACCTAATTATGACTTTGGGGGATTCCATATCCTGTCTACTTCCGGGGCAGAGAGCTCTTGAGCCATTCTCACAGTGTTACGGTTGGCAATTCCACACATCTTTCCAACCTCGGGTTCCCCCCAAAATCTGGGTTGCTGTTAAGGAGCTTAAGTTAAGTTACCATAATGGGTATATATAGTAAATAATAAGGTTTCCCCAATATAGTAACGTAAACTGAGTTCTTTAACAGCAACCCAGAAATATCGTGTTCTCATGCTTCAGCCTGTGGTGATAAAGGACAGCGCTGCGAGCTCCGCAATCCAAACCCTAAGGGCTTAGGGTTTAGGGTTTGCCCTCTGTCCTCCCCAAACCCTTTTGAGCCATGACGCCATTCGCAACAGCGGGTGCTTGGCGCAGGCCTCACAAGAGGTTGCTTGGAGGAGATTTTTGTCAATAGTCGTGGTGGATGGTGGGCGGGTTGGAGAAAACTCAGACCTTTCAGCAATACAGACAACATCTTAGCGCCTGATATCTAGTAGAATTCTCGTTGAAGCGGTTGACAAGATTCTACCGCAGGGATGTGATCACCTCACGGCTCCAAATCTGAAACAAGACCTACTTACCCAAAGGGTTGCCTAGGGGCTCTTCATCAAACTACGTCTCCAAAATTCCGATATCCCATTTCCGCATCCTTAAAGTTCAAACAAAAAAGCCTGGCCGGCCAAAGCCTTGCAACCCATCAAGCCCAAACTCCAAATCTAAAACCCAAGCCTCAAGAAACGCTGGCAAGGCTCAGGATTCTTCTCGCGGCGCTGTTGGCCCCTTAGCAATGCAGCAGGCTTTCGGCATAATGAACGACTGGGGCAATTCAGAAGAGGTGTACACATATAAATGTACATATGCATGTCAAGATTGCGGCGTATAGGGGTTGTTAAGATGGATGTATATACATATTATAAGACAGAGCGCGGATTTTTCAGCTTCAGATATGCTTTGCTCAAGCGGGCTTAGGGTTTTGAGGTGGGAAAGCTGGCCAGCATTCTGTTCAAAGCTTGTTTGCTTACTCGAGCTGTGTTTTTGTGTTGTGATCAGGGAGATGTGGTTGCTGTCGAACATGTAGGACACGGGGGTTGCAAGTGCCTGTGGTAAGTAGCCATGGCCATCACAGCGCCTTGCGCTCAGAATGCCCATCCATCATTTGCGGCAGGTGCAACATGTAGATCTCAAACTCAATTAAGCTTGTTTATTAGCCCTAGATCCAAAGTTTCAGCAGAAGCACCATCTACTGAACTTAAATCATGAGAGGTGTGATGTCCATGAACAGGTCAGGTATCAACCCTGCAATGGTCTTAGCCTGGAAACTTAGTTCTTTAGTCCTATACCGGCGCCTCTCGGAATGGTTGACTTATGAGAGTTCAAGCCTCTCGGTGTGAAATTCTGATTTGCTGACTGGTTTTTAGTAGTAGGAAACTAGGAATGAATGCTTACAGTGGCCAGAGAGAGTCTCCAACAATACGCTAGTCTCCAGGCTTTTTCCATTCTTTCATTCCCCACCCTAAATTCTAAATTCTAAAGCATAAGCCCACATCCTATTGCGGTAGTTTCAAGTCTTTCCGGTCCTTCATGCCCTACTAGCAGCCAGTAAGCCCCAAAATCCTGGATTTTCCATGTGATTATCCATTATCGGTGTCATATCCCTAAACCCTAACCCTAAACCTTAAATTCCGTAGGTCCAATGGAACAGACAGCAAGCCCAGGCAGTCAATGCCTCAGCCTACCGTGGCTCCTGCAAAGGAAAGTGCGGATCTTGGGACGAGGCAAAAGGGTCAACTTACTGGTGGTTAGTAGGGAATAAGGAAATACAATCCCTATATACTCCCTATACAGGGACTATTTTCCGGTATTCCCTATTGACCCCACGTCCGTCAAGGGTTCAGGAAGTCGGTTTTAGGCTTCCGGGTTGGAGGTTCAGGCTTAAGGGGTTCGCTCCCTCAACCTTACCTGGACCCTGCGGAACGAGTGACTTACATGGCAAGAAAAAGACTGTATCTTGTGAAGGTGGTTCCGCAGGGTCCAGGAAAACCCTGGTTTAGGTTGCGATTTGGGGTGGGGTGCTAGGGTTCGCGGGTTGGGGCTCGGGTTTAGGGCTGAGTTTCCCCAAATGCCCCGCGGAGTGGCATCCGTATTATCAAGGGCAAGACGGCAAGATAGTCTCGCGGATATTGCTGATAGAAGTTTGTCTTCGGGAGGAGTGTTCAGTTGGACTGCAAAGCAGGTTGAGTGTTTTTTGCTTTGCGTGTGTGTCTGGGTTCTGGTCTCGCATGCATACTGTTGCTAATTAGGGTCTGCACCTGTAACCCCGATCATGTACTGCTTCGCAGTAATTGCCTTCTCATCAGTCGTATACTCCATGAACCTGTAGGCTGTTGGGTTACAAAGCGATGTTTTTCATGGTAGCGCATCTGTCACATGCCAGGACTGCTGGTGCAATGAAGCCTGTCAGGCTCGCGAGATGACTCTTGATGTTGGCTGTTCGTCAGGAATTAAGATATTAAGGAACGGAAAAGAACATGGACACTATACTATGCTATTGGGGACTAGCATGAAGATCCATTCCCCTTTCGTTGCTGACAATCAGTAGGTTAAGAGGGCGTCTGCTGATCCTGAAGGAACTTGGCAGTCAGGTCAACCACGTTTTTGGAAATCATTTGCCTGAACGATGCCTCCAGCATTGGGGGGTTTTGGATGGCCGGAAAGATTGGTGTGAATGTTCCTACGCCTGTGCCATAATTAGAGGAGAGTTTATTCGGGCCCTAGGACATCTCGGTGCCGACACGTTCTGCAGCGAGCCCAGAAAAGAGCCTTAAGAAACAACGACGACTTTGTGTGCTTTAGCTTGCAGCGCATCGCCCTGTGAAAAGGTCTTACCACACTCTGCTGCCCAATATTGCTGTAATGACCCCGTTTCAGCCATATGACGTTCCGGTGTGCATTCGTGGATCCAGAAGAGCCTTCTTGTTGTCGCCTGGGCCAACTCTTGGGTCAGTTTTGGGGAATCCCATCAGCCCAGGGCGCAGTAGCAAACCTTACACACCCTGCTGCAATTGCAAAACCTACTGGCAGGCTCAGGGTGCAAGGCGATTAAAAATCAGCTTGCAGTCGCCAGACTTCATTTTCAGGTACGTACCTGCAAACCACCTGCTACTTCCTACTTTCACTAAGGCTTTTTCGAGTAGAATTCTGCAGCAGCTATGACAAGACCTGCCTCATCATCATCATCATCCAGAATTTCATGGCTATCCCTATCGAATCCTCATATAGGTCTTTCTCGATAGGAGGCTCCCCGCGTAGTCCTACGACCCGGTGCATCACCCTGGTATGAGAAGCTCATACTCTCACCAATGGCAGGCCCATGGAAACTGCTGTCCCGACTACGCTGCGCAGTGCGGGGGCGAGGGGCCCACGGAGTGTGAAACGTGCGGGCGATTCCTGGCGTATTGGTTCAGGTTGTGGCACGTTTGGGGGGTTAAGGCTATATATATATATATATATATATGTTTTGAGGGCTCAGTGCCCAGGCTTTAGCAGGTTTACGGGCTTCGGGTTCAGAGTCAAAGTTTTTAGGGTTTAGAGGGCTCAAGGTTCAGAGGGTTTGCGAGGCTTCTTCAAAGAATTCTTCTATAGCTCTTGTCATCTAGGCCCAATGAGATAAGCTACAGTCTAAACTCCTTAAACGGGGTTATATAGGGGATTATCTAGGGGAATGTCCTTTGATCTTGAAGCATATCCGGCCTGCATCTCCAGCGTTGGCGTGCTTGCCTCAGGATACACCTGCGATGAGTGGATCGAGTGGGACGCAGGCAGAATTCCTTGCCAAAAAAGGAAGGCAGTTCAGGAAGCAAGCAGTATGAAGCCTACCAAATTGAAGAAGTAATGAGACCGCATGAGACCACAGACGTGGAACATAACACAGCAACGTCCCTTGAATCTAGTGGGTGCGGGGATTTCCAACACTTGGGGCTAAAATTCTGGTGGCGTTTGGGCAAGAGGTCCCCGCATTTTGGTTGTATCATTCGGGTTCTCTCCGACTTTTGGAAACATCCCTCCCTTGTTCGGACTCTAGGCAAATACACCTGCGAATCTCTGGACCGCGATTGGGGCTGCAAGTGTGCGGGCTGCAAGTGCGACACTGGAGCGCTGATGAGCCCCTGACTCTCAAACTTCAAGCATTGATTTGTGGAGGGCAGCCCTGCAGGAAAGCATTCCTGCTACTACGAAACATTCCCATAGTATGAAATTCTTCCGGTCATGCAAGGGTGAGCACTTGATTAACGAAAGCGGGGTGCAGGTGCTTTTCAAGTGTGGGAAGACTTCAGGAGCTATGAAGGGTTATAGGGTAGTTTCCCTAAATAGAGGGACCCCAATCCAGACCCTAAAATATTATAATCCTTGTTATTCGGACCCCCAAAAAGGAACCCCTGATTCTGGGGAAGAGAGAAATCCTACAGTAAGGCTTGTCTCTGCTTTCCGAGCAGAAGCACCCGGAAGCCCGGTGTTTAGATGGCAGCATGGCTGGCCCCCTGCCTTTGAGAGGGGTTTTGGGTCCAGGGCCAGGGGTTTAGGGGTCAGGTTTAGTAGAGGTTTAGGGTTTAGGGGTTTCGGGTTCAGGGGGTATGGTTTAGGGTTTAGGGTTTCACAGGGTTTGTTGGGCGTGTTACCGCTTACGACCGCAAGAATACATGGAGCACCAAAAGGAAAAGAATACATACACCATGAAATGATATGTCTTGTTATGTCGGCGTTCAGAGGCGTTTTAGGACTTCAGAGTTTGGGGATTTACGGTTTTAGAGTTTTGGAGTTTCCTGGGCTTGGGGTTTTAGAGTCTCAGGGCTTTGGGGGCGTTTGAATGTTCAGCTCTATCAGTGGTAGCGGAAAATTTTCGCACAGTAGTTCTCGGGGTTCTGGCCCAGGCAATTTATTGAAACTTTTGGGCAGGGAATTCATGAGTGTTCAAGTTCTAGTGGTTACATGCGACATTTTGCTTTGAGTATCGGGCAAGTGTTGTGCGCAAGGCCAAAGGACGCAGACCTGCTTCTTAGTATCTCTCAACAGAGCCAAGCTTGACTACTCCAGAAGAAAGACTCCCGAGTCAAATGAGCAAGAGTCAAAACCATTGAGCAGGAAAGTCTAGGGTTGAACTAGACCGTTGTAAGATTCATAGGCTAGATCAGGGTGCGGATGTTTTTGGGGCATTCAAGAAGCTCACTTCGCTTTGTGCCCTTTACCCATCATCCTGTTTTCTCCGCCCAAGCAGCTGTGTTCCCCTTGCCAATTGTCATGTAGTTCTGACCACAAGGCCCCAACAAATGATCCAACAGTTTGGGAGCCCTAAACTCAAACCCTAAACCCCAAGCCCACTCATGCTTGCTAAGATCGGCCTTGAGCCCCTGCCATCAGAACCAATTCCCTTCACCCCAGATCACCCCAGATCATAAGTCCTGCTTCCTGTAGCCCAGACCCGTGGTTAATAAACCCCCTCCCCTTAAATAGGGATTGTAATAGGGACCCTAATTTTGAGGACCTCAAAAGGAGGCGGTTTATTAATCAGGGGTCTACATCATGCCTAGTCTCAGGTTACTACATCCGCCCGGGCCAGAAGGACAAGTTTCTGATTTACATGGAGGGCGGTGGCTGGTGCCGCGGTTGCTATCGAAATCACGTGCCTAGAGCCCTCAATGGCCTCGGAGTCGGCTTGGACAGGCCTACCATAAGATGCGGCAAGTAAGGACACTTTGAAGAAAACGCATCTGGCCAGTTTCATGGCTAACCATCCCGGAGATCCTTGAGCTATGAGGTTGAAACCCACGGCAGGATCCCAGGGCAGCCAAGGGGAGGCTGCTACATCAAGCTTCAACATTTCTTACATGGTCGTCTGAATCATACGCAAACGCAATTCGAAAGACCTGCGCTTGCAAAACCCACCCAAACTCTCTAGCCGACGGCATATTCAGATCGCTGCATTCGATGTATCCAAATCCCTTGTTAGCCCTATAGAACCTATACCCTGTATGGCTCTTGAGCTGCAAGCCTGAACCCAGACCCTGACTCGCGGATCTAGGTGCTACGACCAGAACTGCAAAGCCCCAAGCGCCGATGGCACTCTCAAGGACTTTGCAGCAGAATGCGGTATATGCCAGCCTGAAGATTAGCTAGCACCGCTTGCTCTTACTTACTAGTTGTTAGCAGGGGATGGGGAATACAATCCGTATGTAGTCCATTTATGATATATTTACTTATTCCCTACTAACCTCCCAGTAAGCTTATCTTTCACAAGCGAGCACTGGAAGTTCAACTGGCCACAAGAAAATCTCCAATGGAGGCACTTGTCTTCTGGACAACATAGCACATACCAAAGTCTGCGGAATGGGAATTCTATGTCGACTTATGGATGCCTCTATAGCACACGACTTTGTGGTTCAGGGTAGTCATATCCAGTAATAACTGTACCTACGCCCCAATCATAGCCCAGAAAACACCCGAATATGGTTATAAGTTGGTCATGAGTACCGTTCATAAGTTATAGTTGCCCCGAACCCTCTATACCCCTAAGTGCAACTTATTATACTTCAGTTAACCTTGCCTTGAACCTCCAAGTAGACAAGCCTAAGGCCAGGGTGACAGGCCTTTTTCCCCCGCAATGAGGAGCAAAGGGAGAATGAAGTGCAAACTTGGGTCCTGCAGTGGTTATGTAGGAATTACCCACCCAGCCGTTGAAAACCCCCCCCCACCTGCTGCTGACAAAAACACATTGCATTTCAGAATGAAAGACGGACAGTACATCGGGCCTATCCGTTTCCTCAATTTCCCCCCTCCCTAGGGTTTATAAATCCCCTAGACCCTACAGTCCACCTTGAGTAGATCGAATATGGGGTATATGGGGATCGCACTATAATATTGGGCAATTCCGTGCTCGATCTACTGTAGCGGGATTCTATAAGTAGATCGAATACGGAATTGCCCAATATTATTATGAGATCCCCGTATACCCCATATTCTATGTACTAAAGGTGGACTTCATGGTTTAGAGGATTCTGCATCCGCTGACGGTGATTGCCCACGGCGCAATCAACAGGATTGTCAGGGAGGTTTGAACCTTAATCTCTGGAAACCCTAAGCCACTCCTTCACTGCGATGCTCTTCCCACTGAACCAAGCCCCCTAAGCCTTAAACCCCAGATCCTGAACCCTCAGCCTCCGCTAGCCCCAAAACTGTGAACTCAAAATTCCAAATTTTACATCCTACCTCAATTCCCCCTTAAATTCCCCAAAAGAATCCCTGAGGACTGTTGGAGGCGCTCCAAGGGCCACCTGGGATCCAGCCTTCAGGCTTTATTTAGGATTTTCGGAAATGGGGGGTTCCCAAAATTAGGGGTACCAGTTTGGGGGTTCCCAAAAAACTGTAATAGTTTGGAGGTTTGTGTTTGGGTACCCCTCTTTTGGGAGACTGCCAAATGGCGGGGGCGGCTTGGATTAGAAGGGGGTTAACCTCATTACGGGCTTCATGTAGTTCCCCCTATCAGAGAACCCTTGCCAACAAACAGCTCCAAAAAGAATCCCTGGACCTTCCTGAAACTCATAGTTTGGCACATACAGTATCCGCGAGCCCCGTGCCCTAAACCCAACCCCAAAACCCTGCCATGGGGGCATGCAGAGTCACACGTTGCGAGCCCCATGCGCCAAACGAATTATCATATTTGGAGGTATTTTTCTTCGGGCTTGGATGCCCGGGGGCGGGGGGGGGTGGGAGGGGGTTTACAGGGAGATCTGGGTCCAGCACGTATTCAGTTCAGCCAGCATGGTTCCTTTCTTTGGGGGGGGAGCATGAACTGCACGCATGTCAACTGATGTTGGAGGCATCTCCTCCCATGCGAGCGCTACAACGAAAATCATTCAAAAGCAGAGAGAAAAAGATCTAGCATTTTGTGGCTACTGCAACAGGCCAGAATATCGCCCTTAAATGCACGATTCAAGCGGCCTTTGATTCCCAATGGTTTCAGGATGTTGCTTCATGACGGTGACCGCCAGGAACCAACCAAGTGGAACCTGAAACTCTGATCCTGAATCCCAAAGCCTGAACCTAACCCTGCCCTCCTTACAGGCTTGAAACCTTCTCTATCCTAGAAACTAATGGACAAGCTGAAGAACTGCAATATCATTCAAGTATAGTCTTTCCTTAAATGCAGTATAGCATGCCCGGCAGCTGGTTCTAGCTACAGAGGCCCTGCAGGAAACACCGAGCCGTGAAAGCCTTCCTGTACCCGCTAGTTAGAGACTTAGCAAGTATACTTCTAAACCGTGTAAGCCATGTTATGGTGACCCCAATCATCCCCTGGATCATCCTACTTACAAAGTCCCCATAGCTCCCCAAGTAAAGCTTGAAAGCCTTCCACATAATCGTGATTAGCAGAAAATAGCGGAATATAGCCCTACATAATGTATTTCTTTTGCCCTACCCTAAACCCTATAATATATTCCCTCATATTCTCTACTAACCACCACTGGGTCAATTCAGGCAAAAGTTGGCCTGCCGCCAAGCCAAAGGATTACCTCTCTGGCATTCTGAGTGATGATGCGACACTCGGCGGTAGTAGTGGACTGTTATGGGGCCCTTTGTTTAGGGTTCAGGGTTTGGGTTTTAGGGGGGTTATATTTCTGGAGTCTTATAGGGGTGATTAAGGGCGATACGATGAGTTTAGACTAGAGGCCACGTGGCCCCCGGTGCTGTGTAAGCTCTCAGGAAGGAGAACCCCGTCTTCAGCAACTGGACGGTCGTGTACATTCCCTACTGCGATGGCGCTAGCTTCACTGGCAACACCGTGGTCGATGGCCTCCCGGACTAAGGCTAAGAGGGCTCAGGCGATTAGGCTTTAGCGTTTGATTTGCGGGATTTAGCATTGAGCCGCTTTGTGATTGCTCAACTAAAGTTGCTGAATGCAGGTGATGAAGTAGTCTACACAGTGTTACTACATGTTCAAGAGATAAGGACCAGCACCATTTGTTCATTCGTCTAGGTAGCTCATTAAGATGGCTCAGCTGCTAGGTAGACGGTTCCTTTTTTGTGAGATTAGGAGAATTGTGGGGGAGATCTGGAATGATTACACATCCGCGCGTGCCCCATTTTCGTTGTAAAGTCCCTGTTCAAAAACTGGACTTTTCCAGAGCGCTTTGAAGGTCAACTGGATGTTGCCGTGGATCCGTACCCTCACTAACTCCCTTTAGAGAACACCCTGTAGATTTGCTGCTGCATTTGAAGGGCTTAGGAGCCTGCAGAGTTGTGCCCAGCACTCTGATGTTCCGGAATTTCAACGACAGATGCTTAGAGGCACTCGTTACAGAGCATTCTGGTCATGGGGAGTTTCATGCGTGTCGAAAGATGCGGTGTATCCATCGGGTATTGATGCGCCTCATGCACATCTACAGATCATGACCAACCAGTGGATATCCACAGCCCAACATGTTACCATGACCAGACACTGTTGGCAGTACCCAATACATCCAACAGCCGGGTTTGCATGAGCAGTGTAGTAGGTTAGATGGCAAGGGCTGCCAAAGCCACAGCTTATCAGTTCATGCTCCCTACCCAGGCGCAGCAGGTCCAATAAAAAAGGCAGATTGTTGATACCACCACCTGAGCATTAACTACCCTGAAGCCCCAAACCCTTAACCCTGCATGGACGCTGCGATCACAATGCGTAAACCAAAGCATCCAAGCTCGCATGCCGGATGCAAAGCCGGAAGTCACGGCCCAGTTAAAAGGAACGAAGCTCGCCCCATCCAAACCAAAGAGGCCTCCACTTCAAGGGCGAAGTGATCCTCAAGGCGATCTTGTCCGAGTTGGAGTCCAAGGCCTCTGAGATTGATTCTGATGCTGAGGGCGGGGGGGGGGGGGGGGG
>CAJNIZ010024225.1:44356-62559 GCA_905231905.1 Symbiodinium pilosum | reverse complement strand
TTTAGGGTTTAGGGTGGGGTTTACCTGAAGCCCCAAAAGGTAGGTGAGATAATGGCCTAAACCCCTTACAAAGGCTATGATTTCTACATACTTTTGGGGTTTAGGTAGGGTTTGGGGGGTTTGTGCTTCGGGACTTTGACCCAACATTGGAGTTTTGGCTTTGGGGTTTCTGTACCTCAGAGTTTACGGGAGATGGTTGGGGGGGTTCATGGCCTGCATGTGCCCAGCTTCAGTGAATCAATCCACCGTGGGGGGCTTGTGGACAGCATTTAAACTTTCCCAACCTAGACCCTAAACCCAACAGCAATCAAACTTTCCCACGTAACTGTATTACGGACCATGACGGAGGAATCACAACAACAAAAACAACAGTCAATATTGTGATAAAAGGTAAGATTGGCGCCGGTGCCATGGAAAAAGTCTGGAGTCCTGGCTAAACTCATGGCGCTCAAAACCCCACAAGCCACATTGAATTCCTACACCTGATCCGTACATTTTATGAGACGACTGCGGCAGGTTTCCAACTCTTCCCGTCCTTTATCTACGTAAGGGGGACTATATCCCTACATAACTCCGATATACTGTAGTAGCTTCCATTTTCTTTTCCATTATCGCTATAATATTACCCCAGTATATACCCTGCAATCTGGCTTTTGATCTTAGATGTTGTGAAAGCGGCTATGTTTGTGCTCGTGGACAGCTCAAGTTCCCTAATGTTGCACGAAGTGTTGACATCAGCCAGTGCCCCACAGTCTGCAGGCATCAAGCGCGAATTAAGAGGTGCCCGAATGCTCACTAAAGATCATCATGAGATTTCCTTTCCCTCGTTACTTCTTTGCCTTTCTCTCTTCTTCTCTCCTCTTTTTTCGTGTCACTCTTCTTGATCAGCGCATTGGGCACTGCCTCGAGGCTCATGAGGCTGACAGGCAAATGACGGTAAAAACAATTACCCAGACCCCCTAAAGGATCCAAAAAATGGATGGACCCCCCCCCCCCCAAGATGAACCCATGGCTATATTGGGGAAACTAGGTGATCCTTTAGGGGGTCCGGGTAAAGGAAAACAACACATGTCAAAGTCTGCGAGTCTCTGTGTGTTCCTGCGCTGTGGTCAGGACCACAGTCTCCCCTGGCTGTGGATGGGCTTCGGCCTTCTTGTGGCGGGAAGCGCAGTTGCGGTGGTGAGGAGGCCGGAGGATTCCCTCTTTGAATGTAGAGATGGTACTTATCAGTTCCGTGCTATACAGGACTTCAAGTGCGAGATGCTGTGGGTAGTTATCATGCACGGCCTGTAGAACTGCTGGCTGGGAAAAGAGTCCAAAGAACTTCTAAGAACATGACAACTTCACCACTTCGGGAACGAGTAGGGATGTCCAGTCAGTAGGTCATCTCCCCAAACATAAGCTGTTTGGGGGACTGGTCATCTCCCAAAACATAAGCTGTTTGGGGGACTGGGGATGCTCCCTGTAGCCTAAACCCTCAAAGCGTAGACGATGGCGATGTGTTGGGTCTCATCCTTGACAATCAAATTTGGGACAATGTTGTACCAAACCCATATTACCCTTCAAGAAGTTCAGGATTAAGCGTTTGGGTCATATGCTTTAGAGGTTTAGAATCTCAGGTTGGGGATGATGGGTGGAGCCTGCACAGTGAAGGCGTTGTCGCCAAAAAACAACCTGAAAATTCATTGAACGGATTCTAGACCCAAACTTGCAACCTCCGAATCCTAACATCTTCAAGTTCTCTCAAAATCCAGGTCCTCCTCTACACCCCAAGGCAAAGGAGTTTTGGATCCTTCTGATCGGGAACTTGCAGAACGGGACCCATACTTTGAGGGATTTAGGGTTTAGGTTTCAGGGTTGAGGGTTTGGGGTCTTTACTTGCAAGGTCAAGGGGACTTGGTAAGTAGGTTAATAACACATATAAGCTATACAACAACCCGAATTATCCCTATTATTGACCAACTCGATAAGTTCCCACGACCCTCCAAGTATTGTTTCCTTCTGGACGCCCAAGGGCTTCTGGAGCACGCAGGACCCACCCTGCGAGATTTTTACTTTGGAAACCCTCGACCTTACACTCCAAACCCTGCACGGTAAACCTCCAGCCCCCAATCCCTGAACATTTCAACCTCGAAAACCCAAAAACCCGGAATCCATAAATCCTCTCACAGCCAGGCCCAGACGTTCGGGCCCAGCCCGATCTGCTGAGACGGTGTCCTGCGAGATGACACAGACCTCTTAGCCTGAGACACTGGATCCTGAAAGGATTTGCCTATACCGAACAATCGAGAACCAAATAAAAAGATAATGGAACCTGCAATGGAGACATTAATTAGGGCCCTTATATGGGGTCATAGGGATATGGGATGGGGGAATGGAAAAGACGTTGGAAGGTACTCTATATTAATATGGAGGGACTTAAGGACTGATTCCTTCATTCCTGGAGGGGTACTCGCGCTGTAGGGGTGATCAGGATTTAGGGTATGGGGGGTCCGTATGCCGTATGCCAGCCGCTATGTAATCTCTGGCAATGACCCTATGGTAGTTGCCAACTGCGCATGGGCAAGTTATGGATGTCGACCTTATTCAGCCCCCTAAAGAGCCCAATAAAGCCTTTTTATGGAGGAGCTTGCAGCTTGCCAAACGATCAAGGGCCCTGTTTGGACCATCTAAAGTAGACTCGTCATCGATAAACCCCCTCCCCCTGATAGGGATTGCAATAGGGATCCTAATCCTATTAATGATGCACCCCTTAGCTAAGGAAGGGACTTACTAATCACGGATTCTCCATGCAGCAAAGCTTGGGACTATAGGAGCTAACCTGGCGGTATTTATTTGTCGGCTGTAGATGACCGTTAATGCACCCCTGTATACTATAGTCATTATAGGTACCCCTCATGAAAGGACACATACACATGCTAGGGCTCGGGGCTATGAGGGAATCCTTGATGAATCTCGACCAAATGACGAGTAACGAACAAAGATCCTGTACCTTTGGACTGTCATGGACGTGGCGGACATTCGAAGCGTGGTTTCAGCTAGGCGCATCCAATAAAGCCAAGCTGACATGTGAGCACATACGAAATCACAAGAACAACATACCTCCACTGCCCTTGGTAGCTCAATATCGCAGCTTCCCCTACACGAGTCCGCCCCCATCTAAGGATCCGGGTCACTTCGCTTGATTCGCCGCACTGAAAAGCAGCCTGCATGGTTCTTGCTCCAGGATACTCTGGGTCGCTGTTGAGCTGGCTGGCTTGTGATTTTTGTCATGCTGAAACCTGACAAAGAACATCAGATCTAAATCAGTGTCCAAATGACGAGCCCAAGTGAGGGGTCCATTAGTTGAATTTTTGTTGAGAGCTTTCGTCGGATACAGGCCATGATACGGGCTGCACAGCTTTGCGATGTGTTCAGACGTTTTGACGATTGTTCAGCGTTTTTTTGTCGTGAGCGCTGATCGGGAACCCCTAGACAGGCAGATCAACAAGACTCCATACCTCAAGCTTAAGCACCGAAGCTGAGACATTAGATGAACTGAAGACTCAACACTGAACCTTGAACCTTAGACGAGGTATCGCATGGCAGCTAGCCAAATCCTGAGTTTTCTAGATATGAATCCAGAATCCCTAGCGCTAACATTTTAAGACCAACATCTTTCACACTTTACAAGTTTAACCGCGACACCTATCATTACATCCCAGTGTAAGAGCCTGCCTCATTTGAGTTACTCAAAGTGGTCCCCATATGATTGCCAAGGGGATCCACATGTTTTTCTCATGGGTTTGTCCCCTCAGAAATCCCCACACCCGTATTTCTTAAGCAGAGATTCTCAAGCCCACGATATAATATAGAATAGGATTATCATTCCGCTTTGGTTTTAGCATTTGACGAGAAAATGTACTCCTTCTTTCAACCACCAACAAACCAACCCTTATCTGCTAGTTAGTAAGCTCTCGACCGGAATCCCTGAATCACATACGATCATAATCACATCCCCTTTTAGGTACATATCACGTATGTATATGTGTTTATATTTGCTCACATGCCAAGAGGTGCTGAAGCCAGCACACGGTGGCCTTATCCTCCGCGGCGTCAGCGGCGGTGGTATGCCGATCCACCAGGACCTTCAGAGTGAATTACTATTACTATTATCACTATCATTATTGCTATTATTATTGCTATTATTATTAATATTTGTATTATTCTTACTACTATTATTATTACTATTATTACTATTCTTATTACTAGTATTACTAGTATTATTATTATTATTACTATTACTATTAAGGATTTGTGCGATGCAGGGCTGGGTTAGGCTTGGGCGTGCATTACGTTAAGGATTCAAGGATCCAACCGGCCCAATGTAGGTAATAGTTATAACTTTAGGGCGAGATGCAGGTATCATTTGTGTACTTAGATCCTCAAGGTTATCCACCAACAGAACCCTCTCTAATTCCAACATGCCCGGTAGTAGTTTCGCCCGTGCGTGGTGTAGGGATTTGTTTTAAGAAGTGGGCATTCAATTTTATCAGAGTGCCTTGTTTGGGCTTTTGGCATCAGTAGGGGTAAAGTGGTTGTCCCGACTCCCAGAAGGGCAGTTAAAAGATAGGCGGCAGAGGAAAGTTAATTAAATACGGAGAAATCTCGGAAACCGGCCGGCAACAACTTCCGACAAGTGGCTCCACTGTGCGCGCGGAAGCCCTTTGCTTGCGGAAGCTCTTACGGAAGCTCTTTTTTCCATTCCCGAATCCCGAGCAGACGCTTATGGAGATGAAGGTATAGGCTATATAGGACTTGAGAAGAAATTTGTGAGAGAAACAAACAGAGAGAGAAGAAACTTAATTAGGATGACTAAGATGTGAATATGAACAGCAAGCAACCCTCGATTCCCATTTTTCAATCCGGAAACGGTGCAACCGTCCAATAACTTTGAATGTGCGCCTTTGGTCAAGTACCGGTCTTTCACTTTAAAATGGTTTGCTACGAGCTCATGAATCAGTCTGTGCCCTTTTTGTTTCGAAGAATCCCCCAGATTTCCGATTTACTTCAGCGTGACGTCACTTGGTTGTGTGAAGGCATGGTCTGCAGGGCATCCCATACGTAGCAAGATATGGAGTTGCATTTTCAGAAGCAGGGCCTTTCTGAGTAAGCGAATGTACATTCTACTTCAGAGACCATAAAGCTCTCCTCATATTCCCACAGCGACACCTGGAACCCTAAACCCAAGGATCATTGTTTCATTTTGCTTCTCTTCCTTGAGGACAATAGATCTTCGCTGTTCGATGCTGAACCTTGAGCCTTAGGCAACCACCACCTGAGCACTATACAAAGCATCCCTAAGCCCTAAAGCCCTGAACCGCATGAGCCGTTGCCAGGATCCTTTCAATTTCGGGAACCTTTTCCTTGCCATCAGCCTCCGGTTTCCCGAGGCATGGCGCTATTGGGACTTAATTAATGTGTACGTGATGAATGTGGGTTCCACAAGCTACTGTATAGGGTCCTTTTTGGGGGTTCCTACAAGAAGGATCCTATTATTTGCGGGTAGCGAGTGGAAGCTGTGCCACTTAAACCCAGATCTTTCTGGCACCGCTTCTCACAAGGTTGACGGGCCGGTATACCTTTAATAGGCCACGGCGCGGAATGCCAAAGCTGGGGCTCAAAGTTGTATAGGGGTTTAGGGTTTGGCTAGCCCCCAATAATTGAGAATCGAATGAAAAAGAACATGGAAAATGACATGCAGACTGGCGGAAAATAGCTTGGGTGGGTATCCGAAAATGAGTGATTCCCAATGCATTGTATCCTGCGGAAGCAGCGGCCCCGCCCACTGTGCAGACAAAGCCAGGAGTACATCGCACAAAGGATTTACTGTATGGTTTAGGGTTGCTTGGAATCCTAAAGCCAGATTGTCTCCATATTCTTGCCCCGATTCTTGCCCACTCCTCCCCTGAGCCACAAGCCCTAGCCCTAAGACACATATATGTACCTACCTACCTACCTACCTACCTAGCTACCTACCTACCTACCTACCTCTGTAGTTACATACAGTTTCCATTGTTTGTCGTTCCATCAGTCTGTACTAGACCCTTCATCTACCCTCTATATACCGCAAATAGGGACCATATACCGCTTTTTAAACGGAACGAGGAGGGTCTTGGCACGAGCAGCCTGAAGCTATGGTGCCAGGGCCTGTCCGAGTCGCGTGCATTTCAGCTGAGGGAGCTCCTGGGCTTCGAGGACGACGTGCGCAACACGTTTTGTTTTAGTAGTTTTAGTAGTAATAGCAGACTAGCAAGAATCGCCATATTAGTAAGAAGACAGTTTTTGGTGTAGAATTTTAGGGTTGTAAGGGTGTGGGATTGTTAGGGTTTTGAGTTCAGGGTTGGGGGTGTAGGAGTTGTAGGGGTTCAGGTTTGCTAGGGTTTAAGGGTTTTCTTAGCGATTATAAGGGTTTGGGGTTGTTGGGGTTTTGAGTTGCAAGTGTTGGTGGTCAATTATTGGGTTTAGGATCCTAAAGGGGGGGCCCCCACAGTTCAACCTTAAAGATAAGCCCCTAATCAAACCTAAAAATATTTGTAATATGGCCTCAATAGCCCCTATAGGTACCTTATTCTGAGGGTTGTTATGTGGGGGGCCCTCCTTAAGACCCTATGATTCTACAAGAAAGCAAGCTTGTGATTCCATTCGCGCTACGCAGCACCTGCCTGAAGTTCCATTTTCGACAAGAGCTAGAGGGTTAAGCTACGCAAATCAGAGGCCGCGGGAGTCCTTGAGGCCTCCAAAGTGTCGCTTCTAACAGCCACGAAGCTTTGCCTCAGGAGTCGCCCGAGCCCGCGCTTGCCGATGAGGCTCAGATAGATTCCTAAGCGGGCCCCCAGGTAGAAGATACCATGTAGGAAATTTCTGGGTCCTTGAGGGGCTCTGTCGTATGTGGGGGCCAGGGATCTACCGTGTTTTTGGGATCTTGCTTACACATGGCTTCCGTCGCGATGTTAGGCCGTCGAAGGTGTTCTTCGGGCTGTTGGCGTGGGTTTCAACCTGTGCTTCGGACATGCGTACTGATGGCACCAAAACACTGAGAGTGATTCTCAGATCACTGGTTACTAGCAGAAAGAGTCCCTAAACCCTAAGCCCTGGTTGGGTTAATGATGGGCCCACAATACTCCGGGCTGGGTGTGACTTGGAGCCTGATCTAGACCTTACTATACACGTCTAGGGTTTAGGGGAATGGAATGTTACAAGGGCATTCATAGTTCAAAGCGGGGTTTCGCTGCCCGACAGTGTGGTGTAGTGAATTTGAAGACGCTACACGGAATCCGCAGTGCAGGGCCATACATTGCACCTGAGGGAGAAGAGAGTTGTGCAATCAGGTACACCGCGCCGCATCCCAAGCGTGATATTTACGTACATTATTGACCCTAGCTGGCAGTTTATTTTTTAGCATAGCAAGCATATCAGGAATCACTGATGTAGATGGCTGGTGGTGTTATAAGCTAAGAGAAAATGCTACTCGGAATGGTTAGTACAAGTAGCAACTAGCCATGCGGGCATAGCGAGAATACTGCAAGACAACGAATTGCATGTCCGCTAAACAGTGCATCCAATCTGCATTGTCTTGTGTAGATGCTTGGGGTTTACAGTTTTATAGGGCATAAGGTTGAGGTCTAGGGCCCTTTTCGTTTTGACATTCGAGTGGGGTGGAGAACCACGATTGCCGCTTGCCATTTCCTTCTCAAGGGCTCTTAGCGCCTTCCAACCTCGACACTGAAACAGTTTGAACCGCTGCGAGCAAGTCCGCTTTCTTGTTGGCATGAGGTGGGGCCGAGTCTAAACTCTATAAAGGGGTCATATAGGGGATTATATAGGGGACTACTATAGGGGTTGCTAAGGGGGATACTAGGAGTTTAGACTGGGTCCAGCGGGGAGATTAGGATTCCTGGCTGCTCCCCTCCTTCAAGAACAAGCCTCCCCCACACGCCTTTACCAAGTATTCCGCGAAATATACAAAGACTACCCATTATGCTACATTAACTTGAGTTCCTTAACAGCAACCCAGAAGATATTATATTAAGGTACAGATTTTCTCCAGGGCCTGGTCCACTCCGCATCCCCCAAATGGTCACCCTGCCAAATCTGAATCCCCTTCTTTCAAAGGGTCCATGTAGCTTTAGGGTATGTGCTTGGGCCTTCAAGTAGGTATATGGGAACCCCTTTGGGCCCTAAGTGTATACCATTAACACCTGCCCTCAACCCAACACCCTAGATTCTATACTAAATATGCTATATGCCTACAATGACCCTTTGGGTTTTTCTTCGCCCAGCAATATGGGATTCCGGGATGAGGGAACCATCTGCCTGGGACTAGGGTTTAGGGCTTCGGGTTTTGGGGGGTTTAGGGTTTTAGGAGGTTTCAAGGTTTTAGGGGCGCCTCCGAGAGCCATTTCTACCACGAAGGCATCCAGCCGAAGAGCCCAATATACATTCCTCAAAGAAAAGAATATGCTTTTTCGAATCCTTCATATGATTTCAGTTATATTCCTAACCAAGATACTGGGGGCATCTTAGCCGTACACATGCGCCCCTTCGCTGTCCTCAGGTGCTTTGCGCAACTCCTCGCACTGCTACTTTGTGTTACTGGTGCCTCCACCGTGAGCTCAAGCGCCCTTTGCGCAGATGAGCTCGATAGCGTCATCCCCAACAACGAGGCAACACATTATTCTGTTGGTGCTGGGGTTGTTCCCAAGACTCCTGCATGGCTTGAAGTACCTTGCACCTAGGGAATCATGGTATTCTTGTTGACTACAGTAAGGCCACACAGGATGTTTGGAATCAACGGTAGTGATGCATTGGTTCGAGAAGATCGGCATAAGCAGACTGCGAGAAGTTGCTTCACTGTATGCAGGGGTTTCATTTCTGCTGCATCAACTATGCATTTTCAATCTCGTATTTGATATTACTGGTAGTACCGCCAATCAGTTCCCTCGATGCTCCTCCAAGCCGTGTTGTTGTTAGGGACTTAAGTTAAGTTACCATAATAGGTATATAGTAAATAGTGGGGCTAACTAGTTTTAGTAACCTAAAAAAGGTTCTTAACAGCCACCCGGCAAAGGCCACCATACTACTAAACTACCGCTGCTAACCTGATGCTCCTCTCCCCTTCCTCCTGCTTCTGCTCCTGAAGCTATTCTTCCGTCCTCATTCTCAAAGTTCTTGGATTTTGCTTGTACAGTACTACCCCCCATATAGCCCTAAGTTTCCATTATGTTGTCCATTTTCTTGTCCAGTTGATTCTTCATTATCCTCACCCCTAAACCGAAAACCCTCGCAAGTCCCGCTTAACTCCAAATCCGAAGCCCTAAGCCCTAAACAGGTAAGTCTTCTGCAGACTGGAAAGCTGGGCTTGGTCCAGACTCAGAGCCAGAAGAGCCTGAGACTGGGCTGTTGTGAAGGAACTTTTCTTACTGGTGTTTGGGGGAGAGTGGGGGAGTGGATCCCTGTATAATCCCCATAGGTACCCCTATCATGGTGCCTATATTCGTTCCACCACTCCCCCTTAAGCACCAGTAGGTTGAAGTACGTTGGCATAATGGTTTCACTGTCAAGGGGTCATAGGGTCATGTGGGGGGTTAGATGGTTTTGAGTCTAGACTCCTGAAATGGGGATTATTTAGGGGCTTATTATACGGCTTATTAAGGGGGATACCAGGAGTTTAGACTATAGCTCACATAGGGGCTATGTAGATTTAGGATCGTAATCGGTTCCCTTGGTAGGGGTTATAGAGGGGGCTAGACAGGGCTATAGCGGTTCTGCTGGCTTGGCGTTAACGTGCATTGAGTCGCACCTAGCGATTTCAGTTACATTTAAAGGGTTTATACATTATGATATGTAGGGTTTAGGGCTCCGTGATATGGGAATGATAGCGTCCCTCATTCCGGTAACCCTAAACCCTGAACGGCAATGCAGCTTAAAGTTCCTGAACAGCAGCCCAGGAGAAGCGATGCTTCTTCGCAGGACAGGCTGACAGCATGGCAGTTGTATATTGAAGTTTCCTAAATCATTGGGGTTCTATGTGGATTGTATAGGGGCATATAGGGACATATGGGGTTTAGGGTTTAAGGATTAGGGTTTAGGGTTTCCCAGAATGAGGGGTACCTTATTGGGGTCCCCGTAAGAAGGAATATAACATGTCGGGGTATATGTTGGGGTCCCCTTCCCTCGGGAAACTACCAGATCCTTTAGCTGATAGTGTCAAGTTAGGGTTTGGGTTTAAGTGTGGGGGTTTGTGGTCGGCTTGAGGGTTTGAGTTCTGTCTGCGATGTTTTTCAGTCAGGCAAGACGTGGGCAACAACAACAACTCCTCAAGCAAATCTACCTTCCCAAACCCTCAGCCCCATAACCATACTCTAAACTCTTGCATATGAACTACTGGAGACTTAATAACGGGCAGTAGGTCATATGTTTAATAGTACTCCAAGAAGAAGGAACCCGTAGACCGTATAGCAGGATGGATCTACAGTTGGGCTACAGATCCCGGTGTCCATCATTCTTGGCTCCTGCATCATTGGATTCCTGTTGCGCAAGAACGCGGCCATGGTTCAGGCAGCGGTTTGCTTCCTGTTTGTTCGTAGAGACTCACGCAATGCAGAATAGTAGGGCGACACTTGTAAAGGGGTTATCGGGATATCTAGGGTTTAGGGTAGGGTTGTTCAGGGATTAAGGACTTGGGGCTTAAATAGGGTCGAGGGAATGGAAGCAACATGGAAACTACCATCATAAGATTGCGCGTTATGCATAGTTGTTGCAATCGTGTAGTCAATACAATCTTTTCAGGACTGCATTTGGCGGTATATAGGACGGAGGTCCTAGGTTTGAAAAGCACAGCTCATAAGGGATTCGAGAGTTTGTGTTTGGGCTTTCTGCATGCGGGGTATCATACATAAGTATGAGACCTCGATGCAAGTTTTCTGAAAGTGGCTGTTGGGGCACGCCGTGAGAGAGCATGTATGTGTTGCCATGTACTACATGCGGAAGCTGCTAGAGGAGCAAAGCACTGGAGTCCAAAGCTAGTCTGAGTATGAGGCCAGACCCCCCTTGAAGGATCCAAAAAATGGAACCACCAAAATGACCTCCATTACTACATTGGAGACACCAGAGGATAATTAGGGGGTTCCATTTTTTGGATCCGTCAGGGAGTCTGGAAGCCTGGTGGTCATCAGCCCTGTCTGCAAATCCTGCCCCTAAACTCTAATCCCTACTACTGGGTACCTCCTCATAACATGGAACTCCAAAAAGGCCCGTTCCTTCTCGGCAGTCTCTAGTCTGTTTTCTCAAACTTCAAAATGTTGCTATCGCCTCAGTTCTGGCGCAAAAAGCTTTCACACTCTATATTATGATTGATCGTAGAAATCATACAAGGCCCTAGTATACTACAATATTATAAACCCCAACGTACATACCACTAGGGTTGTGTAGGATTATAGTATCTGGCCTTTGAAGGAGTATTCAGCTTACGCTGCGGAGTTCATCGGAACCTTCGCCCTCGTCTTTACCGTCGGCTGCTGTGTTGCGACGGGCAGCGCGGTCTGGAATGCCACGGCCATCGCTTGCGTGTTCCTGAGCCGCTGTTGAGTATGAGTTTCAAGGCCCCTTTGTGGCAACAGGTCAGGACCACTGGTGCCGCTGCAACAATATATCTCCAAAAAGCGGTAGCATGAGTCCCCCCCTAAGTACGAGGCTCAGGGGCTCTTGTGGGAGCACCGTGCGTGGTTAAATTGTCAAGCTTCACCCCCTTCGTCGAGGCTTGATTGGGGTCACGGTTTGTCAACCCCTGGGTTCGAGACAAGAGGCGGGAGTTGAAAAACATCACACTCTGGAGGCACAGCTTCATAACCCTTCTTATTCCTTTGGTCGAAGTCGCCTCCCTTCGTCCAGGCTTCTGCTCGTTTTTGGGTTCACGAGATCCGTCCAAGCTCTGCTAGTGGTACGCTCATCGCCCCCCCTCTCTTTGCCCCCTACAGCTGGAGAGTACTAGGGCAGTCTCCGCGCTGAAACATTGGAGCCCCCAACAGCTCATTATTTTTGAAATTGCGGTCATTCCTGGGTGTCCTCGGTCGGACTGCCGAAGCTGTGTGATGTGAAGATGCGGTCCCAGCTCTGAAAACGGCAACTGACAGGAGCTGTAGTCTAAACGTTTAAAAGGAGGGCTACATGGGATTATATAGGGGAGTCTTATAGCGGTTACTTAGAGGAATACTAGGAGCTCGCTATAGCTAACATGCCTCTACAAACGCTCATAACGGTTTTCAAGGGGGCTGAGACATAAGTACTTATTATGGTTCAAGGTCCCTCGTCTACTTATGAGCTGCAGTCCGAACTTCCTTGAATTTCTAAAGGGGCTCATTTAGGGAATTCTATAGGGGTTTAATAAGGGGGATACTAGGAGTCTAGATTGTGGCTCTTATGGTAGAGGGCTTCTCAAACCTGCCTCAACATGATATTGGCAATTATTTAGGCGTATAACAAATGCGCTTGCCCTTGCCTCTAGACGGCAGCGCGCTCAAGACTCTCTGAACTAGCAAAAAACCTTGGACCTGCCATTTTCAAACACTTAAGCTGAACTCACCCCAAGTCCTCCATCCCCGCACCCACAAAGGTTTATGAGCTGACTAAATCCCTGCAAACATTCATCGCAACCATCCAATGCCTAGGACACCAAGCCTGAACTCTTCATTAAACGCCCAGTTATTCGCATGGCCAAGCCCAACAGCTCCAAACCACTGTAGGCAGAAAGAGCACTCAAAACACCCGAGCGACCCCCAGACCTCAAGCCCCGAAACCCTAGACCTAAAACTCAACAACTGAAACTCTCGAACTCTCGAATCCCTTGACCCAAATTTTACACACTCTACGCTTGTTGTTAGGGAGTGGTGGTCTTCTTTAGTAACATCAGATTACTCACACTCAGGGAGCCTTACACCCGCAAGCCGAAGATCCCAGAAAGCTGAGTCGTTGTTGTACAAGTGTTTGGCTCACGGAACAACATGAAGCCATAGTCTTCAACAGCATGACAAAAAGAAACTCTAAGCCTAAGCCCCCAAACCCGAGTGATTATATGAAGAAGAAAAAGCAAGCCTGAACCCTAAGCCCCAAATCCTGAACCCTAAATCCTAAGTCCTAAGCCGTGTTGACTCTAAATCCTCAACCCTAAATCCTAAGTCCTAAGCTGTGTTGAGTCAGGCTTATGGTTATGGTTTACGCCACAGGGCCCATCTCGGGAGGGCACCTGAGTCTTGGTTCTGCTCTAGCATTCCCCTAAGCCATAATGCCTGAATCCTAGACAGGTTTAGGGTTTTGGGGTTTTGGGGTTAGGGTTTCGGGTTTAGGGGTTTTGGGTTGTGCGTTTTAGGGGTTCAGAGTTTTTGGTTTAGGGGCTTAGGGCTTAGGGCCTGAACCTCAAACCCTAAACCCAGATTTCGGGTTGAAGGGGTCGGCACAGATGCAGGCTGCTTAGCACAGGAATTATGTGTGCAATGCTTCTAGTCAATATCTTAGGGAAGTTCAAGGCCACAATCCTGAAACCCAGGCTGCAGATTCCCAAATGGTCTGCCCCTTAAGGCCTAAATTTCCAAGCCTGGGCCAAAGCCATCTAAACCCCAAACCCTCCAAGCCCCAAACCTCAACCCTTGAAGCCTTAAAACTTCAACCCTACATTCGAACCCCCCAAGCCCTCCGAACCCTAAACCTTTCACCCTGAACCTCAAACCCCAATCCCCCGACCTCCAAGCCTGAACCATCGACCCCAACTCGGGTTTAGGGTTTAGGGTTTAAGCATGTCAAAGGAACCCAGCAGTGACGCTGGCCCTTGCCTTTGCAGAGAAGTTCGCTTGGGATCAGGTCGAGATTGGATGAAACGGTCGTTTCCCAATATATACCCCAACATACGATCATCCTTATTATGGGAACCCCCCCCAAAAAAAAGGTACCCCTGATTTTGGGAAACTACCAAATGCATGGGTGGATTTAGGGTTCGTCGTTTCTTGGTTTGGGGTTTAGGGCTTCTTGGTCCAGGGTTTAGGTTTTAAGGCTTCTTGGTTTAGGGTTCTAGAAAAGGCCCAAGGTAGGTAACAATTCAAAGACTTTAGGGCTCAGTGTCTAGTAGGCTTTGATGTTCAATGTAGGTGCTGTGTATCGGCTTCAGGGCTCAATGAGGATGTTATTCATGGACCCAGACCCCCAAACAAAAACTGTGAAATAACAAGGCAGGCCACCCTGAAGTGTAGTTCCTACTGGTGATATTGATATGCCCGGAAGTGCAATGATTTAGGCTGATGAATTCGTATAGTTCGCACAGGGACACGGCTAGTATGCTGAGACGGAAGCAGCTTCCGATTAGGAAAGTGTCTTGATGGCCCGTATAAGCATTTCCCCCGAATAAACCGCTACACCCTCAACATACTGTAGATATGCCCCCGAATACATGATGCTACTATATGCTACTATTTTGGGTCAATTGTTACCAGGGGTCTGGGGGGGTTCTTATTAGCAGGAGGAAGGGAGCACAGGTGCCGGCCTACTGCGCCACGCAGATCCTTGCTGGCGTGGCGGCGGGAAGCTGTACCTCCGCTCTGCTGACAGCGCCGGCACCATGTCTCGAAAACAAATCCCTAGATCCAGGGCTGAGGGTTGAAGGTTGGTAGGGTTTAGGGTGTAGGGTTTATCTAGGTGAAGGGTGAGGGCTTTCAGGCACTTGTTGAGAGTATATCAGAATCCCGATTAAGACCATTGAACGCTTGTTTGCATTTCTTGTGTCCAGAATGTTGATACTCCTAGACCCAAGAAAGGACCATATCATATTTTGCAAACGGGTCAGGAGCTGAGAGCAGCAGCTTTATATGGTAGTTCCCCAAAATATGGGACCCTAAGAAGCTTATCCCAAGTCCCAAACGGCTGGCAAGCTGTAAAGCCTGGCAAAATGAAGGAGCCTCTGGCTCCTGCCGGAGAATTCACCTGGACCTATGCCTTCTTCGTCGAAGCCATCTACACCTTCATGCTTTGCCTCTTGGCTTTCGTGAGGCTTTAAACACCTAAAGATCCAAATGCCCCAATGTAGGTAAGATTTGTAGATTTTAGGGCCCAATGTAGCTATTACTTGTATACAGGGATCCCTAGCAAACCTTAGACCCTCCCAAAGCAAATATGCCATGCGATCTGGGCCCATTGAATCGGACCGTGGACTTTGCTGGGCGCCTTGGGGGGAAGGGTAGTGCTGTTGGGCGTCGGGTCTTTACGCGATTCATTATCAGGATTTGGGAGTTGGGGATTTGTGGCGTGTTGCGGAGTGTAAAAAGGCTCGGGCAATTAATTCCTTTATACCAATGTCACGCACAGCCTCGACCCCTAACATCTAATATGACCCCCCATACGTAGCGTCTCTTATGGGGATTATGTGACATGGGGTTGGTGTTTGATTTTCGTATGGCATGTTTACACAGGAGTCAGCTTTGACAGTCTCCACAGGAGGTATATGCAATGGGGGCGTGGGAGCTTATCATATTTGAATTTCATCCTACATCTCACGAGCTTGCGCAGGAGTAGCGGCATGTCGTCTAATCTTGGGGGAAAATCCACGTTACAACCAGGGTATATCCTACAGTCTACTTTTTCATCTTCAGTTCTGTCATTCATGGCCTGAGTGTTTCTTAATATGCCTCGTGGGCAGCAAGAGGAGCCCTAGCAGGTGGGCAGTTATCACTGACCTTTGCATTGCATGTTGCCCGTGCAGGCATTAATGCAAGGATAGTGAGGCCATGTCTAATGTCCCCATCAGCTACAGCTACAAATTTCTGGACATGTGGGTACGCAGCAAGAAAGATCTTGTCAGTCTTATAGCCTATTCCTATCATGACCCAGACTAATCACTCTTCCATAACTTGTTATTACTATTATTAATACTAATCACTGTTCTATAACCTGTTCTTTTCATTATTACTATAGTGCTAATGACTACTCGTCTGATGAAGATGCCCCTGCTACTTGAGGCTTCGTGGTGCTGAACACGGCGGCCTCAAGTCGCAACAATGAGGCCAAGGATGGTAACCAGCTCCCTGGTCAGAGTTAACCAGAAGTGAGCTAGAGTCTAAACTCCTTAGAGGGGGTTATATAGGGGATTATATAGGGGTCCTATTCTCGGGCTTATTAAGGGGGAAGTTGGGAGTTTATCACAATGAGGGGCTTTTTTTTTGGTAGGGGGTTGGACTATGGCTCAAGCTTTTAACAGTATCGACAATTTTCACTACATAAGCAGTCTTCATGGAAAGAGGCTCCCTCCTTTCTAAAGCCTGGGTGCCCTGAACTCCACCCTAAGACCTAACCCCGACGCTGAAACTGCGAGATTTTTTGGGTTGGCGATTGGCTTCGTGATCATCGCGGGTGGCTACGCAGGCGGGAAGCTCGGCTGCAAGCTAACAATGCGCTTCAAGCTAGGTTGTTGGAGGTTTAGCGTGTAGAGTTGAGGAAACCAGGGTTTAGGTGAAAGGTTTAAGGCCTAAGAACTTTAGGGCATAGCTGTAGTCTTAGGGTTGCGGCTTCCTGGTCCTCCTTCAAACGCTTGATGGGGATTATATTGGGGTTCCCTGTGCCTTCAGCGTTCTGCAACCTCCACAGCAGTACTTTCCTATTGGTTAGCTGGGAATGATGAAATGGATCCTCATAGCAGTCCCTATAAAACGCAGTATCATAGTTTCGATGTTCTTTTCCATTCCTTCATTCGCAGCTAACCAAAGGCAATTATAACCCAGGAGCGTCTCGGGCGCCTGCTATAACCCAGCCGTGGCCTTTGGCGTGGACTTCTCGAGCAAGGTTCGCATTCGCACAGACAATCCGGTTTGGGGTTTAGGGTTTACGGGGGAAGGGAGGGTTTCGGGTTTAGGGTAGGGATCCGACCAGATAAACTCGGGCACAAGAGATGTTCGACTGGTCCCTGGTTCTCTATAGCTGCAAGACCCCAAAAGCCCTACGTGCCTCAACCCTCCGGTCATGACACTACCTCTGCGCTGCTTGTGTTAGGGCTGAATAGTCAGTAATATTATCCCCTCGTAGCCCTCATGTAATTGGAGTATTATATACCCCAGAAAATACAAACAATACCAACATAGCACAAAACTAGAGACAATAACATGGTATTATGAACCCCAAAACCTTATTCAAATTCTTTGGTCCATGTCCGTGCGCCTTTCCATCTGGGTCTCCATCATTCTAACTATTGAGGCCCCAAACCCTGAGAACTGAAATCCTAAATCCTAAATCTGAAACCCTGAACCCTAAGACCTACAAAGCCTAAACCCTAAATATCTTTTTTGTAGCCCTACAATGCCCTAACCCTTAACCTTAAACCCTAAATGGTAGTTTCCATTTTCTTTGCCATTATCCCAATGTAACCCAATGTACTATACCCAATATATATATATATATCTCTCTCTCTCTCTCTCTCTTATTCTGAGAGGCGGGCATCGGCTGGAGCTTTGCCTGGACTGGCTTCCAACTCATCGGGTCGCTCTTGGCCGCGCTGGCCTTTCGAGTGGTGAGGCCTCAGCGGGTGTAGGGTTTAGGGTTTACGGGCTTGGGGTTTATGGTTCAGCCTAAGGAATTAAGGGGGTCTTTCCCTATAATAAGTATCATATGAGCATAAAAGTGCCGTGATTTAAGGGGCTTGGGCCGGGCTTGGGATAACAAAAATCCCCAAATTACAAGGGGTCCAGGGAGCCAGGTGGGAGGTTCTAAAACTGGGACTCCAGGGATTTGCAAGGATTATTCAGAGAATTTGGGCTTGTTTAGAGAAATTTCCATACAATATGTACTTTGGGCCTGGAGGGTTTCTGTCTGGATGCGTTGGGGGCCTAAACCTACTGTGATTGGGTACTGCTACGGACTGGAAATTAAGGATGTAGGGGGATGGCAAAGGTCCAGGGTTGAATGCCTGAGTTCTCTAAACCCTAAGCCCTGAACCCTAAACCCCAAGGCTCCAACCTAGAAGCCCCGGAGGCCGGAAGACTACGGCACCGACAGTTCCGAGACACCTCTCTACGTGAAGCTGGTGGCTCGCTCTTGGTTAGTGAGTGACTGCAGTACTCCACTTGAGGGCTTCCGGAATAAGGATTTTAGTATATTGGTGTCTGTATTGGGGTCCCCTATTTAGGGAAATAACC
>CAJNIZ010024225.1:31282-44256 GCA_905231905.1 Symbiodinium pilosum | reverse complement strand
TAGAAGGTTGGAGGGCTGGAGGGCTGGAGGGTTTGAGGATTGGAAGGTTGGAGGGTTGGAAGGTTGGAAGGTTGGAGGGTTGGAGGGTTGGAAGGTTGGAGGGTTGGAAGGTTGGAAGGTTGGAGGGCTGGAGGGTTGGAAGGTTGGAGGGCTGGAAGGTTCGAAGGTTGGAGGGTTGGAGGGTTGGAAGGTTGGAAGGTTGGAGGGTTGGAAGGTTGGAAAGCTTGAGGGTTGGAGGGCTTCAGGGTTGGAGGGATGGAAGGTTGGAGGGCTGGAGGGTTTAAGGATTGCACGGTTGGAGGGCTGGGAGGGCTGCAATTGGAGGGCTGGAGGGGTTGGAAGCTGGGATGGTTCCGGATGTTTAAAATCAACGGCGGCCCCCCCAATTCTTTCGCGGAGGTAGTGTAAAAGATTTGTTCAACCTATTTAAAGATCCGGGTATTCAAAAATTGGCGCCGTATAATCAGATCCCCATATACCCAAGATTCTATCTATATTAAGGGGGACCGTAAACCCTAAACCGCTTGAGGAAGATGTACCCAGGCTGGCCTCATATTTTAGGCGCTGTGTGTGTGTGTGTTCAGGGATTACAAGGGAACATAATCTATGGGGATAGTAGGGGTTACAAGGGAACATATTCTTCAGGGAGTATCTAGGGATTAGCAGGGAAAATACATACTATACGGTATATATAGAGATTATCAGGATACTTGAAATGGATCCGGAGGACCAATTTCATGCAGTAGGGCTTGAAAGAAGGATTTTCAGCAGGTATAGAGTCATGAATCATGGTGGCCCCACACGCCTGAGGCCTGGTTCAATAGTACGGATCCCAGTAGCCCAATGTAGGTGCAATTTTATGGACTCTCTGCCTCGTGTAGGTGTTATGCAGATATTCCTGAACCCCCAAAAGTAGGTAAACTAATGGCCTTAAAACCTAAACAAGCAAATATTCTACATACTTTTGGGGGTTTAGGTTTGGATCCCCAGTGAATGGGAGCTTTTGGCCCGATTTTTGGGTCTGTAAGCCTGGAGGCTTTTGCGTACAGATCTTTCGGGCTGGAGGGGCTGGGGACCTTTGACACGGCCTTGTACGAGTCTTGTTAACACGTACTCTCCAACATGTTCTAACGAAGAAGCTATATAGCTGTTTACCTGGTCATTGGGGTCTTCATAGCCGCGCCCTCTTTCATCTCATTGTTTGCAGCGGCGTCATTATAACTCAACACTCTTTTCTGCTTTTCCTCCAGTCTTACGGAACTGCCTGGTGTTGAAAGATCTACTGTAGAAGCTGATAGGATCTTAAAGGTTCCACGGGTCCTTGATACCAGGTGTTTGATACAAAGGGCCTTGTGAAGTTAAGGGCTTGTGGACAGATTGCAGTAAATGGCCTGCATTCACGGGTCTCATTCAAAGAGTGGGGTAGTTGAGTAGTGGATACGGGCAAGCGTGCTTCCTGTAAGCAATGAGATCGCTGTCCCTGCTGCGCAGGCTGACCTTTGTTGCCTTTTTATTGAAATGGCTCCACTACTCTTTGCGGCCTTCCCATCACTAATTATCCTGTATGACTGCCCGACACCAAGCATTGCACCTACCCCTCCCCCCCCAGAAGTATCACGGGATCTTAAAGGCTGATTTGAATGATGGCAGGCAGACACAGAGGAAGTCGTTGCCGAGGACTTGGACCCAATCGAATCTGCCAAGAGATCCCAGAAAGCCACAACACAGGCCCAAGTCACAATACCTTGAACTTGCATTAGCCAGCGATTGTTTTGCAGAGTCGGTCGGCACATGATGCTATGTTGGTTTGTTGAGAGGTCTCTCCTGGGATGATTTGCGGTTGGTCTTCGAAGGTACTGGCTCGAAGGGTTTTGGCTTAGGGTGTAAAGATGAATATTACAAATGCAGGACTGACGATGGCTCTGACAGGCAACAAAGTGGCAATTGTCTGAGATCCCAGTTTGCGCAGAGGTATTTAGATCGTAGTGATGGAGGAGGAGGGGAGTGACAGCTGAAGCAGCAGTAGAAGAAAAGCAAGGAACTGCAGCAGAGCGGCAGCATAGCGGCATAGCGGTGAGACATATTCGGCGACGGTATCGTTGGGTGTCTCATGGCGACCGGTAGTCAAATAGTCAAAAGCGACTAAGACCATCCGCCAGCTGTAGGCCAACAGAATCAAAGCTGGGCTGATGTACACGTTGTGCCCTGGACTTACCTACTCATCGCACGGCCTCTCGTACCTTTCATTCTTCTCACACCTGTGATGTCCAACGGCAATCCGCAACCCCTTGTCTAGCACGTCGCACCTGTACATGCCGGGGAGGCATATGACGAGGACGAGGATGTGCGCTGCGCTCAGCTTTGGAAGGGGAAATCGCATGGCAACCACGTAGGAGTAGATGGAATTTAGGCAAAATAGTACGGCAATGCTGGACAATCAAACGGAAGAGGAAATGGACAATGAAATGAGAACTGGGGGGTTATGGTTATCGGTTGGGATTGGGGGAGGTATATACATATATATATATGTATATATATATATATACATATACATCGTAGGACTTGTTTGGATTTGTTGGTTAATATGCAGATGGTTTGTCGGGAAGTTTGATGAGTGTATATATTTGTTGTGCAGATGGGGAGAACCACAAACAAAAACTATGGGCCATACAGCCCCTGAGGAAAGGGGACGTTTTTCCAAGCCACCATAAGCCCTAAACCCTTAAACCCTAAAACCTAAAAATACACTATAAGCTCGAAACCCTTGAACCCTAAAACACTTTTGCCGTAGAGTTGCTGCCACAAAGTCGACAGTGCAGAGAAATGTGTTGGCGGCAGTTCTCTCAGGGTTTAGGGGTTTGGGGTTATGGGGTGCAGGGGCAATCATGGTAGTAGAGGCGTGGGCTCGTCATAGGACATTTGCGGGAGCCTTCATGCAGAAGCATTAGGAATGATCAGCGCTTTCACCTTGGAGTTCATCTATACCTTGGGTACTGCCCCCCCTCAGTAACAGTTGGATAATAGTTATATAATAGTGTTATCATAATATAGGCCTTAACAATAGGACCCCGAACATAGACTGTTACTGGGGGGGGCAGTACCCAATCTATACCAGAGCAAACTTTTTTTTCGGCGACATTATGCCGACTTGGCTCTGGAAGCTCAAAAGCTTGATCCAGCAACATCATTGCAAAACATGACCACTGAGCCTTGCCTGGAAGCTCTAGGGCTCTCTTTGGTAGTCTAGCATAGTCCCGAATGCTCATTTGGGAAATATTGACTGTAGCTCATGTGGGGACTGTAATCATTGGTATGCAAGGGCCATAGCTGTTGAGGCCTTGTACCTGAACGCGTGTCCCTCCCAAAGGGCAGTTCGAGAAGTTCCCGGAAAATTTTGTTCAGCATATTTCCATCCAGGGCAGGTAGATCCCAACAACCCAAATCTCAACTTGCTTCAAAACCTACACTTAACGGAGCTTCAATTGAACGAATGCGCGAAGGCATCCTCACGGCATTGAGTGCAAGCACCAGTGATTCTCAAACAGCACGCCATGTCCTCTGGGTATGCATAAAGGTTTCTGGTTCAGGGTTTCCTTCTTTAGGTATAGGACCAGGGGCGTTCCTGAAATTGCGGTTGCTTTCTGGGATTGCCTTTTGAGAAGTGGTCATAGTCCGGACGGTCGGAGTGCTTTGGAACGAACAACACACGCCGTGCCAACAGGATGTCCCTATTGCCTTATTTAGGTTGCTACATTGGGGAAACCATGCTATGAACTATATATATATATATGTATGCCCATTATGTTACCATTTTGTCCGGAATGTGGAGAAACTTACATACACCTTCAGTGTTAGAGCCCCAGGACATGGCGCTGTTGGCTCCTAGGTTAATGCATGCGGAGGCTTCGCCACCCGAAGCCTTCCGCGGTAAATGCACTCCCTCATGCGCGCGCATGGGGTTGCGGGCAGGGCAGGCAACTCCTTGTTCCAAGGCTAGGGATAGTCCTTGGTAGGATTGTAGGGGTATACCGGCATGATATAGGGATGTGTCTACGGATATGTAGGGGTATGCAGGGAGGTATATCTTGTTCAGGGATCAGGGTTACATTTTGACAGTCAAACGGAGGAAAGACCCCCAAAATCACATAGAGGCTGTGCGATTGTATAGGGGGTTTATCTGGGCTGCTGTTAAGAAATTTAATTCAAGTATTTATATTGGGGAAACCCTATTATGTACTATATATACCCATTATGGTAACTTAATTTAAGTTCTTTAAGAGCAACCCAGTTATGGGGGTGGCCAGGGAAAAGGCGCAAGTGGCATACAGGTCAGATCCTAGGATCATCTTTGGCCTCTTGAAACCTTTTATTGCAGATGACACTCGTGTTGCGGAATATACCTACCTACTTCTAAAGTAGTATTATGACTAGCTTCACGGTAGTGCCACATTGGGACTCGTAAGAACCGTGGAAGATAGTTTTGCGCAGTGAAAGCCAATCCGTACCAGAACAGTTGAGGGCTTTCTTGGTACAACTCGTCATTCCAGGTGGCGGTTAGTTAGTGGTTCATTACCTTTGAGAAGACACAATTAAGGGCGAATCGTGCTTAGTCTTTGGTTAGCTAGACTCTTTCCTCAGTCAGCCCGTCCCTGACGCCAAAGTACACATTATATTCTAAACCCTAAACCCTTTACCTGCAACCATAATTCCTAAATCCACGGAAATCCTAAGCCCTAAGCCGTGAGCTGTTTATGGCACAAGCTACACCTGCGTTTCCACAAGCACCTAGCCTGCTCTGTACAAAATTTCTAGCTTCGACCGGCACCTGTCGGGACTGCGCAGAAACTCAAAGTACACCCCTTACGTTGTAGGGATATAATAGGAATATAGTCACCCTGTCACTATATTCTCCACCCCTTATAAAAAGAAGTGTTTAGGGTCAGGGCACGCAACCATCATCATTCATGCGGGGAAACATGTTTAACGTATTTGGCCGGGGGGGAGGTTCTACTATTCCTACCCATGCTTGGTGGTGAACTGGAAGATGGATCATTAGCAGACCCTGTACCTTCATTCTGGCTCGTGGTTTGTTGATATGACTCCCAGGGGCTCGACCACTTTTCTCCATACCACACCAGAAGAAGCACCCATATACATTTCGAAATGCAGCAATTTCTGAGTCGTGCTTGCGAGATGTAAGTCCAGGTCAGCTGATTTTCAGGGATACGCGGCTTTTGTCCAGATATGTAACCCCAAGCTGCCCTAAACCGTAAACATTTTATGGTTGTTCCTATGAAGCCACAGAGGTCCCTGGAGCTGATGAGCCCTAAGGGTCCAAGTACCCAAATAGTAGCGTTTTACGTCCCCAAAAACCAATCAGATTCTAGTATTTTGATCTAAGACACACTTACTTGGGTACGTGGAACCTTAGGGGAAGCCAACAGACATGGCCTTCTGCTTGCGCATCCTGGCATCGGTTCACCAACAGATCAGGCATGTCATGCAGGACGGTGGTGTCAGGGATTGACCCCTAAACAAAATCCCTAAGAATTAAGCCCCAAACCTTACACCCTAAAACCCAAACCCTAATCCCAAAGCCCCGAACGCTAAAACCCTGAACAGCCCGCTGCTAGTGCTAAAGCTCAAGTCCCGATGGGCAGTTTTCTGGCATGGGCATCTTTACGAAGCCCCACAGGCGTTGATCTAGCCGCAGGTCACATTCTAGAATTCTATTCTATCTTCATCTTGGCACAATCGTGATCCTTGCAAAAAGGAACTCCTTCCCCCAAAGTATGAATGATCGAGAACCCTCCAAAATCACACGCTTGCGAGCTTTCATGCTGACGTGCAGTTCTGGATTCAGTGATGTGTTAATGCTTTATGAGTCACTTGAGCCCCTACTAGGAGGTTCATGGCACGGAAAGAAAGCGGTTTGGAAGTAAGGGTAGCAAAAGCTTCCATCAAAACTCCACATTTGGGTGCTACCTGAGGACTTGCCTCGTACACGCCCTGAGCCCCAAACTCTAAGCGCCCAAAAGCTTAAAGCCTCAGAACCTGAAAAGCCCTTAACCCAAGGTTTAGGGTTGGTTAAGGGTATAGGGGTGGGGGTTTTAGGTTTTTAGGGCTATGGGCAGTTATTGCCAATTGAGATCCTTGTGCTGCCACGCCAGAATCCGCAATCGCCAAAACCATCCTCACCTCTGATTCGAGGCTGGCCCGCCGCAACGGATGAACAACATATTGAAATTTCCTCCTGTGCTCCGCAGATGGGTGTTTCCCAAAACTAGGTACTTTTTTGGGACACGCGTAATAAGCATTATCGATTTTGGAGTCTATATTGAGGTCCGCTATTTGGGGAAACTACCAGATAAGTATTGGAGTGGCTTCCGCATTATCTAATCTATGAGTCTCCAGGGCTTGGTCTCATTTCACCTGCAAAAATAAACCCAAACGGACCCCTTCCTGCATGTCTCGTCCGCTCCAGGCGACCCGCTGAACGCGGCATCTCGCTCAGAGGCACTACGGGGATCTACTTGGAGGGTCACTAACCTACTTACTAAACCCCCCCTGACCCTCTAAGTAAGGGTTAGGGTGTCCCAGGTGGCGGAAAGTCAGTCAGGCTCACGGCCTTTCGGGTTTGGTTTGGGGCCCGGCCCATGCAGCTCTAGATCTCCAAGTTGTGTCCTGGAATGTGAGCAAGACTTGTGCGAGAGGTTGGAAGGTGTTGAATCGCAGTACCATGTGAGCTAGCGTCTAAACTCCTCAAAGGGGGTTATATTGGGGATTATATAGGGGACTACTATACGGGAGATTAAGGGGGATACCAGGACTTTTTACCATGGCTCATGCAGACGGCATCCTTATCTGAAGTGCAACTCAAATAGAGCACGTCTTCTACTTGGAGGGTTGGTGGGACTGTGTAAGTATATTAATAATGGGGATAACGGATTTTATTTTTGTTTATGGGGATTATTAACTTACCCCCTGACCCTCCAAGTAGAAGGACGAGCTATGTTCAAGGCCTTTGACCTAGTCATCTTGCAGCCTCAACATGCGATGATCAGACCGTTTTCTGAGTATGTAGCGCTGAATGATAAGCAAGATGGGAATTTCCAAAACATCCCCACTTGCAGTAATCCTTCATCGGGAACCCCCCATACCTTCTTTTAGGTGTTGTGTATTTATATATATATATATAGATCTATACCCTTACATGCATAGCCTAGGGCTTTTGGAGAGTACCCCTGTATTGGGAAGCACTCATATCATATTCCTCCTCAGAAGGTGATGCGATGGTGCTTCCGTGCCACAAAAGAGGACATCAAGGAGCGCTTGGCAGGGAAAATCAGGGCGTATGTCTGGTCATGATCACAGTCGCGCTGGCGGCTGCAGGGCTTGGAGTAATTCTGCCAGCCAGGAAATTCAACAATTGGCCGTACCCATACAAATTGGCAGCCCCAGATCCTTGCCCCACAAGTCCCCATGCAAGCCATGCCTCTGTGTGGGGCCATTATCCCTTGTGGCCACTACTAGTGGGTGCGGGAACACATAGCACATCATATATTAAGGGCAGTCATTATCCTTTAACAACATGCTTTCCTGACTTGCGCCAGGAGCGCTTGGAGCTTCTGGACCAGTCCTTCTACGATTGCGACTATCGATCTGCGGTGTCACCTGGCCTAGGGCAGCCTGAGTCCAGCTGTAACACCAAATAGGGTTAAGGGTTAAGTGACAGGGATCCTTCAATGTTTTGTTTTCCCAGGCCTTTGTTTTTCCTGCATAACTGAAAACAAAACTGTGTTCTAGTGTGCTGAAGCAGGGACTAAGTAACACTCCTAGCAGGTATCCAGACAGTTGTCGCTTAGTCCCAACGTAGTCATCTACGTATTAACCGAACTGGTACTATCAGCCTACAACCCCTACATAATGATTGCATCATATAATATGCACAAGCACCCTATTCCACCTACCCTATTCCAATTTGCAGGTGCTGGAGCTAAGCAGTTGCTGACCCCACGCAGACATCTTATACCCTCCCCAGCTTCTTTGGGGTTGTTGACACGGAAGGTATAGTCAGTCGCCGTAATGAGGATAGGTAGCAAATGATACCAAAGCATCCAATCCAAACCATCCCCCAGCAGTCTTCACTTTAATCCAGTCTACAACCCAAAACTACATCAATCAAAGGCCTAGACCTTAAGCTCTAGACCCTAACCCTCAACCTTCTACGAATCTCAAAGACGATCCCCTAAACCAGCCCACTCCTCCAGAAAGTACGGTTTGTCTCAGGAAGTGAAGGCCACGCTACATATGCCAACATCTATCTATGATCCAAACTCCTTAAAGGGGCCTGCATCGTGTGTAAGGTTTCGGGTCTAAGATCCTTAAAGGAGTTATATAGGGAGCATTACAGGGGTTATGAAGGGGGGATACTAGGAGTTTAGACTATAGCTCGTATTAATATATACACATGTGTATATGTGTATATATATGCTCATATATATATATATGTACACATATGTGTGGCTCCTCAGCTCCAACGAGTGAGTCACGTTGCTTTGCTGACCTTCGGGACTAGGAATGTTGTCTCTCTGGGTTGAAAAGGGATCCCATATACCAAAGAACCCTAAAACTGCCCAGAAAGCGTCCCTTAACCCTAAACCAAGGCTTTGCTTAGCAACAGTAGATCACTAGATTCAGTAGCAACGCAAGCAGCTTGGAGCCCTGGCCCGGCTAGTATGAAACTTCCTTAATATACTCCTAGGGGTTTAGGGGTTAGGGTTTATAGCCCCCCATCAGTAGATAGAATATGGCTTTGGGTATGATATACTAAGCTCCCCATATACCCCATATGCTCTCTACTTAAGAGGGACTTTATGTTTTTGGGGTGTGTTTAGGGCTACAAAGAATACACGGACATATCGTCGGGAATGAAGAATCAGCCCTGGCCGTCCTAATCCCCTGCTTCTAGTGACTAGTAATGCCCAACCCCGCCGCCACCCGTAATAACAAATACCCCCCCAATATACACGCTTTAAGGTTCAGGGTATAGTACTATTTGCATTTCTATGTTAAGGGGAATATCTGTAAATATAAGGGTGTGTACTGTTTTGGGGGGTGATGAAGATCTTGGCAAGGTTTCTACGCCGTGAGGAGGATCCGGATATGGTCAGCGGCTCAGCTACGGAGCGCCATGCATCCCCCTAGCTATCTATAGTCTAAACTCTTAAAGTGTATCTCCCGTTATTTGGCATTTAGGGTCTGGGGGTTTATATAGCGTATAATATAGGGGAGTATTGTAGGGATGAAAAACGGGGATGCTAGGGGTTTAGACTTCAGCTCATATGTTTCCCAACAGGATTTCAGCCCGCCCTTAGTCTTGACAATCCAGAATGTATTCCCCTTCCCCGAACAATAACCTAACCCGCCCGCCACCACCCCTGATAGCACAATTTGGGATTGGGGTTGCCTTGATGCCCTGGTTATATAACGAGACCACATGGGGATTCAGTCAGGGAAGAGGGTCCAATGTCAAAATTTGAATTCGGTCTACTCCCAGTTTTTCGTTGTAGCAAACCCAATAAGGAGCAACAAAGATCATCAACAGTACACTAAAGTGGAACCAGAGCCCTAAATCACCGTGAGCCCCAGAACCTAATTAAACGCTAAACCCTACGGTGGATACTAAAAGTCCTGCATGACCCTGGGTACTTTATACCTCGGAAATTATGGTACTACGGTATACTAAGGTCATGCAGGTTTTTTAGCATCAGCAGTAGTATAGCAACCTCCGCAGGGAACACCCTTGGAAAAGATCTTCCAGCTCTTCGTGAGCGCGGGCATCAAAAACTGGGGTCAGGCCCAGGGCGGTGGTGAGTTGGGACTTCTGTTTAAGGTGTTTAGGGTTTAGGGGTAGAATTGTTTCGGGGTTTAGGGTTTAGGGGCTCGGTGGTTAGGCTTCAGGGCTTAGGGGTCTAGGGCTTAGGGGTTAGGGGTGTAGGGGTATGTAGGGCTTTGAGATAGTACCCCAATAATGGAGAATCAAATGGTAAACAAAATTGAAAACGGCGTAGAACATTGTATTGCATTGTGGTGCCTAGGAGGGCTTAGGGACACATGAAGCGTGTTTTTTGTTATTGCTCTCGGTGGGTGTATCTAAGGTTCCCTAGGATTGTTGATGAATGTGTATAGGGGTCATGTAATGCAGATGCTTAAAGTCTAACTTAAAGTAGTACCAATAGTATGGTCCCCAAATTGTACAATTTTGACGTGTAGCCGCAGCAGCAGCAGCAGCAGCAGCAGCAGCCGCAATTAAGATATCATAATGTATAGCTTAAGTTACATTAATGGTACTAGGGCTGCCTTATTATATCAACTTAATTGAAGTATCTTAACAGCAACCCGGTATGGGCGCCTCGCAAGTGCTAGCGTTTGAGTTGGTCCCCTGATCTTCTTTTCCCAGATGAAGATTAGGTTTGTTTTTGCCCGATGGGTATACCTAGAACCTTTACAAGTGCCCAAATGTTTTACAGAAAACCATCTGCGCCTACCCTAACCTTAAATCCTAAACCTTTAGCCTCGTCCAGCCCCAGTGTTTGAGAACGGGTGGAGGCGACTCATCCGGACAACTTGGACTTCTGGCTGAACGAGGATCCGGTCGCATTATCGGGTTCCGGGTCGGGCAATTTAGGGATGCTGTTTCAGGGCTCAGGGTTTAGTTGGCAATGATGATAGTTATCACCTATATACTCCCAAGATAACCCCTATGTAATCGCTTTGACGCCCTTTATTCTAAATTAGCCCTATATAAATGTGGATGATTATGAGTTTCATGTGTTGGGATGACCCACAAGCTGAATATGACAGCTCAATCAGAGCAACTGAGAAATATTGACAAGAAGGCACTTGTTGGACCTCACGGTTTACCTGGGAATTACACACCCTGAATAGGGTAACTTCAAACAAGGTTCTATTTGCGGGGGGCTCGGGCTAAAATTTGCTGCGTACTAAATGAACCATAAACTCGACAGGGCTATAACCCCTTTAAGTTATACGCGGACCATAAGGCTTTTCGGGGTCATGTAGACCCAAAGGAAGTATGGTGTGTGTTGGGAGTTCCAATACTGACCAGCCTATTCCATGGAACCAAATATCATCAAACTTTGGCCGATGCCCACTAAGGACCAGGAACCTCAAAGCCCGAACCGAGACCCAAAGTCTTGAACTCTAAGCCGCACAGCTTAACCTTAACCTGGAACCCTAAAGCCATAACTCTAGAATAAAAAATCCTAACAACAAACTTTGAATGTGAAGCTGTTCATCCAGGAGGGTGGCTGTGCACGCACAGCCGAGCTACTGCTAGCTCTGGAGGTTTGGATGTAAAGGGCCGGGGTTCTGGAAGTTTGGGAGTTTGGGAGGATGGGGGGGTAGGACTTCTTGGGTTTGAGGCTTGTCGAGTTGGTTTGTTTCATTTGAGAGGTTGCTGTTTTGCTTGGGGATTTTGGGGGGTTTTGAAAATTCATGCTTGGGTTCCGCGGTGTACTTGGGGAGGTTTGGCACGGCGTCCACTGAGCAAAGCAAGTACGTTTGTATTGCTGTCAAGAAGGCATAGCAGACTTGTTACATGGATAGGTGTCTGGCAATAACATACGTGATATGAGACCTCAGTGGGACTTTCATCTTGCAGCGCCTGCGAAAAGAATTTCAAATCGAGGTCATGTTTTTACACCCCCCCAAACTGTCACATGCAACCTCAGCAGGGTACTTCTGCAGACTACACATTCATGTCCCTATCTGGGATTCCGGCTTGCTAGGGGTAGGTTGATTTTTTCGGGGTTAGTCAGGACTGAGCACTCAGCACGCTAACAACCCTAAGACTCTAAGACGGTACTGTACCAGCAGCGGCTAGCAGTGGTGATAAGAGTCATCACAAGCAGCGCAGTTTAGAGCTTTGGGTTTAGGGGCTTTTAGGACCTTTAGGATTTAGGGGTTTTAGGATTTTAGGGTAAGGCAGAACAAGCGATGCACCTTGGGGACTGAATGAAGCTTGAACAGGTATCATGCACCCAATGTGATTGCAAAACCTATGACGCTGCGTAGACCAAGCAGCTCTCCAATTACATATTTCCATAATGGTGCACAACCTCTCTACCCAAATGCAAAAATCTCAAAGCTTGAGACAGGTTCGCAAGTGGGTGATTCACGTACAAGGTTTGAAGCATCAATCCACTTCGGCAAGGTAGCTTCAAGGCTCTTGCTAAAGGTGTGCTCCTTGCTCGCCAACCCCTGACCCTCGTGCTGATGTTGGTGCTGCGGCTGTTCCGACTGTCTCGCACAGCAGGTGCTGAATTTTTACCGCTGGATTTGCCGTCGTGACCCCAGTCCTTGCCAAGATAGCCTAAGATAGCGCTGCGTGCGCAACAGCAGGGAACAAGAGTATATGCCAAATTCAGGCTGCGAAGGGTCACTTAAACTTTAAACCTCGTAAGCGCAGGACCCCCGACTGGTTGAAGGGAGGATCCTTGTCTTTCTTCCGGTTCATGCATGCCAGGAAATCTGCGTAGTTCCGGTATCTGACAAACATGGAGATATCAACATTAAGATAATGGCACGATTTGTTCTCTTCTTTTCAGAGCCCCCGTAACGGGGCCGGTTTAACGGGCCCTTAAGCACAAGAGCGAGCAATCGCGCACAAATGAGAGCAATTGTGCCCAATTGCGCCCTTTTGCCAACTATGACTCTGCTGCATATGCGTTTGTTGAAGACTGGGCTGGCCCATGGTCTGCAGCCCAGTTTTCGGCTCATGATATCTTTCAAGGCTTGCAGCTTGACTTGTCCAACAAGCATCCATGTCCATGTGAATGCAGTATCGTGGCGCGCCGCAGGCAAGCGCAAATGCGCACGCGGCTACAGCGCATCGCACGCAATCTGTACAAACGTGCGCGATTGTGCACAATTGCGCCCCGCTGTGGGCA
>CAJNIZ010024225.1:0-31162 GCA_905231905.1 Symbiodinium pilosum | reverse complement strand
CCGTTTGACATGTTCCTGTTATCGGCTTCCAGGCTCAAACTTCAAACTGGGACTTTGTTGCCTCCTGCACCTGCACAGGCAGGACGAGGTCCCAAGCCGCTGTGATTTCAATGCCGGGCCCGCGCTGGCATTGGACAAATGAGAGTTAAGGGCCCATTAATCCAGCCCCATTAACGGGTCTCCAATTAAAGACAGGTTTCGTTGCCTTACATAACAAACCCAACACCTTTATAGGGATCCAACTATACTAATAATACCTACATTGGGCCCCAAAAGTCTGTAAATGTGAATATTACCTACGTTTGGCTGTTTGGGTCGCTAAACCTAAAACCCTGAACCGTAAGCCCCTAAGTTAGACCCAAAGATGCGATGATTCAGGCAGCCGTATGCCGCACCGTCACTTTTATCCGGTGCCCGCGTTGTGGCAAGCTACGAGCTCAGCATTGGCTACATGCGTACATGCTTAGGGTTTAAGGTTTAGTGTTTAGGGTGGGATTAGGGTTTAGGGTTTGAGCTTGTTTTCTACGAGTTAGGCCCAAGCACGCAAACACTCAAGTTGTAAGCAGATTCTGGATTACACCCCAGAGGGTCCAGATATAGAACTATTAGGGAATTAGGCCCCAAAATACCATACTATAGAAGGAATTATGGGTCCCAATTCCCTAATGGTTGTATATGTGGACCCTCTGGGCACCATTTCTTTTGCAATATTCCTGCAGGTTGAAAAGCGCCCCAGAGCCTCAAGCGGGAATCCGAACCACCAAGTCCTTTGACCTTAAACCGTATTTTGTAGTTTTCATACCCCCTTATATACCCTCAACATATTTTAGTCCTTCTTCTGGGGGATCCCTTTTTTGGGAGAATCCCATATAGACCTTGTATACCCTTCTATAACCTTACAGGACCCTATGTAAACGTAAAGAAATTCTAAAAAGTCTGTTGCAGACCCCTCTACAGTTTCAAATTACCGTCTGAGGTATATGGGGATCTTATTGTAATATACCCAAAGCCATGTTTAGCTTTTCATGTCATGTTCTGTTCCATTTGATTCTCCATGACTTGGGGTCTATGTCCCCAGACGCTTGTACAGCTTTTTTGGGCAAGCTGAGAACAAGGAGCAACTTTTGAGATCATCATCCTGTGAGGGATCATGGATTCAAATATTAGGGGTTTTCAGGTGTATTCAGGGAAATATATAGGGCTTTAAGGGCTGAACTACGCAAGCAGTGGGACTTTACATCCCAAATGGCATAATCTGGGTGGTATTTGGTACCTGCAGCCATAATCTTTGGATAGTTGAACCCTTAGGGATCGGAGCTCGTTTAAGAGATCCACTCCCTCGTTCACTTCGAAGCACCAGGCATAGAGAATCCGATTACTTTCAAGCTGAGATGAAGTGATCTTGCTGAGTACCCTAGGGATCTAAGTATACTACAAATAAAACCTACATTGGGCCCAAAAGTCTGAAAACATTACCTACATTGGGCTATGTGGATCCCTAGGGACAGGTTGAGCCGGTAGACTATTGGATAGCAGGCCAGACGTGGCTCAGGGTAGGAGTTTACATCTCCAGTTGTTCGTTTTCAACACTACGAAAACCCTAAGGGTCCAGGTACCTAATAATCGTATACTTACCCAAAACCTGTACGATAATTACTATTACCCAAAACCCAAGTACCTAATTATTGGGAACTTGGACCCTCTGGGAAAGCCACCCTTGCAGAAGCCCGCTGTTCTAGCTGCCGCTCCGCCCAAGCCTACTCTGCCCAGACCCCCAAAAGGATCTAAAAATTAGATCCCCTGGAACCAACGGGGAAACAATATGAGGATTATATAGGGGTTATAATGGGTCTAGATAGGGGATCTAATTTTTAGATCCTCCCAGGGGTCTGGGTAGTCTTGCTAAGGTGTGCATACGAGCGCATGAGATGAGCGAGGTATGTAGACAGGAGTTTGCCGCTGTCTACGCCAAGCATAAGAGAAGAAGGCATCAAGCTGCATCTGCACTTCTGATTAGGGGTTTAGGGTTTAGCGTTTAGGGTTTAGGATTAGTATCCACATCTCCTTTCTTCTGGGCACTGTTCATTTGATGGACATTTTCAAGGTTGCCCCTACACACCACTTAATCAGCGGGGGACCGTCATTTTCTTGGTCTCCCCATCTACCCCTTGGTAAAGATCTGACCCCAGCATGTGGGTAAGAAGGCTTCATCAGGTGCTGCATTCCCCCAGCTCCGCGTAGAACTTGTGCAGCTGTGTAAACTGCTTAGGGTGTAGGATCCAAATTGCCCAAAGTGGGTAACATTCATAGACTTCAGGAGTCAAGGTGGGTACTAGTTGTATACTTGGATCCCTAGGCCCTTGGCCTTAGAGTAAGCTTTATATTGTAAATTCCCTAACCCTAAATCCTCAAGCCTAAGCACCAAATCCTTTATTGCTGGCAGTGCTTACCTTACTTCCTCGAAGCAGGACCATACCGCAGTCCAGTGATTGTCGCATACAGAGTTTAGGGTATAGGGATTATAGAGGGTTATATAGGGGTTATACAGGGGTTACGTTTAGTTTCACGTGTAGGCTGGGGGTTGCCAAGTACCCCAGAATTGAAGCTCTAAACCCTAAACCCGGTATAAACCCTAGCGAGCAAAATCCAGAACCGCTGGAAAAGCAAGCCTACGCCTGCATAATTCGGGTGCGTGGTTGTCAAGTTCGGGTCCTTCTTTGGAGCGAGAGCTTCCTGCAAAAGTGCCCCGGGTCTTTATACGGCTTTAGGGCTAAGCAGGGGCTCTTCAGAATGAACTGTGATGCTTTATGATAAATTCATGGGTCGTGGCTGCGCGGGCTGCGTGGCATACCGAGAGTCACGAAGCCTGTTTGGCACCATGGTTTTAGCGCAATTCTTTCTTTTGAGTGGGTACGAAAACTGCAGCCCTGAACCTGGAACTTTCTGCATTCCTTTGAAACACGCACTGGGCCCAAAATAACCTACAGGTCCACATGTGGAGGTTTCACTAAATTAGGGGGACCCTAACATAGACTCCAAAATACTGTGTTCCTTTTCTTGGGGACCCCCAACATGGTTCCCTTAGTTTTGGGAAACCCCCATATCAACCCATTGGAAAATTAGGGGCTGAATCCCAGGCGGTTGTTTAGCTTGGGAGCCCATCATGTCTGGACCCACACATATGGTGATTTCCCTGAGCCCTGAATACATACATGGCTGGAACTCAAAACAAGGGTATGCATGAAGATTCTAGGGCTCATGAGTATCTGGGGCTTGCTAAAGTTCTGTATCCTTTCAAGTAAGCCCTAAACCTTCATAAGCCCCAAACCCATAACCCTAAACCCTAATCCCTGAACCCATATAATTGACGGAGGATGCCTTGCACCGCATACATCCCTAAACTACAGATTTTGTGGGGGGCAAGGATTTGCCAGCTGGTGCATGTCCATCAAGAATGTGCCTCTGATGCTTTGGCACAGTTAGCAAACACGTACACACCGCTATGTTTTAACCACTTAGGTCCCTTCCCCCAGGAACCCCAGCAACCCCAACAAACGCACCGAAACTGCGTCAGGCCCTGCATCCCACAAAGAGGACCCACAACTTGACAAACTGCTCAGAAGCCAGTGAGTTCCTGAAATGCTTCGACCGACGAACATCCGGTTTGAGGTTTAGGGTTTAGGGTTTAGGGTTTGGGGTTTGGGCATCTGCTCCCCCTATAAGACTAGGTACCCCGGTAGTACCCTTTTCCAATCTGATTTTGGGGTCTCCTTATGAAAAAAAAAGTGAGCATCAGGAAGACGCGTACCCTGGTTATTGAGGAGTTTCTGGTGTAACCAGTAGAAGAGCACAGCGCAACTTCTAAAACCCAGCTGGCAGAGTGAAGGCAGAATAGAACCCATGAGGGGGCCATGATACAACGAATTAAGTCATGGGGTTTAGGGTTTAGGGTTTAGGGTTTAGGCATGTATGCATGACTTCGGCTGTCAATATTCCTCCAACAAGAGACTGCGGCCGGCAGTCAAACCAAATTTGTCTCTGACAAGATATTGGAAAATTGGATGGCCCTTAAACCTTAAACCCCAAATCCTGAACCCCAAAACCTATAGGCCCTTTGTTTGTGCTGTAGGCCTCAGAGCTGGCAGTATGAGCCCCTTTCAGGCCTTCAGCTTCTGATCACTGCTATGAGACTTCTTGCAGCGTCCACTTCCAGTTGTGCCTCATTGAAGCTGACCAGGTCCATAAATAAGGGGACCCCACTGCAGAACTCAATATAGTATAATCGTTAATCATTATGGGGCACCAAGGGGATTGCTTCGCACAGTGTGATTTTGTGCAAGAATGGGGGGGGAGGTGAGACAACATAAGTTCTTGAGCATTGTTCCTTTCCCGGAGACCTGCCGCAGACAGATCTTGCAAAGTCAATTGACTGTTTGTCTGTTTGGGTCCGGAATACAACGCAAAGAACACGCCCAGCAAAGGACCAGCATGCCCAACCAGGAGCTCACACTAATTCAGCAGGTGCATGATCAGTTGAAAGCAAGCTGCTTTCGCGAGCCTGGGGTGTAAGTCCAGCAATGTGCTAGACCTGTGTATGCGAGCGGACAGGTCAGAGGATTGGAGATGGGAAGAAACCTTCGGGAACACGTAGCAGCAGCACTCCGGGTAACTGTAGCCATAGCCCTCATCATTGTAGGAGCTTTCGGCAGTTTCAGTTGCCGTAGTCCATCGCCTTTGTATAAAAGCTGTTGTATGCGTTCAGGAAATGGTCTATTCAAAGCAGGATGCCAAGATGTTGTTATGAAGAGTCTTATGCTTCTTGTTCCTCAGACCTCAGACTAAGCCTTTCCCATACGTCGAATTTTGAATACATATCTGCGTAAGCAACAGCTTTCCTTCGGCACTGTCACCCTGGGACGTGGGATTAGGTTGATGCTCAACTGATTGTTTCCTGTCGGCAGACAGCAAAAGTGTGATCGTCTTAGGAGGTGCCTTGACATGAAGATTAGGTTTGGAGACTTGACACAGAGTGCTGAACCCGCAAGGCAAACCTAGAAAGGTAAGTTCTAGAGTCTAGAGTGGCGTGTAGTTGAGATTTAAGGGTTGAGGGTTGATGCTGTTAGGTACCGAAGGGTTAGGTGGTTGGTGCTGTGCTCTTTGCGTGACTGGTCAAACCCGAGCAAAGCTCAACCATTCAGACATGCTGCCTTTACCCTGGAACCCCATGTAGAGCGATTTTGACAGGACAGCAGTCTACGGGGGGGTTCTTGCTATTTTTCATGGTTGGTTCTAAGTCGGGATGAAGGGAGGGCTTGGAAAGAGAAGCAAACGGGTTTCGTGGCCTCAAAGGATTCGCTTGGCTCTGAATTTAGGACCGACAGCCTTGGGTGGAATGGGGTGTAGGGGTTTCTAGATCAAAGGAAGAGACCCTTTGGCGCTTCAGGGCTGATAGGTTTTCTGCGCCTGGTTGATTCCAAGACTAGGGCAGGCGCAAGGGGTGGGAGGTAGCTTGTCCATAGCATAGAACCTTCCTGGAAGAATCCCTGTACAGATGGGGCCCGGCTCTTGCTCATGCAGGCGTTGTCGGATGGCAAGGTTGCAAGCCGTTGTTTCATCTCAGTTGTCCTTGTCGAGTGCTCAGGGTCGAAGCTTTGTCTTGGCAATCTGCTGGCTCTTAGGGTTCTTGCAAAAGCTCACATCTCATCCGCCGAAGCAAAGAATGCCACATGCTCAACACCACCCTACGCGACCAGCTCTGCTCATCTGATACCGAATGTAAACTCAACAGACGAGCTACAACAACAGCCATATAGCAAAACCTTCAGCTACCTTTCCAGACGTAAAGGAACCAGGAACCCTTCATTTCAAGCCCCGCCGGGCTTTGCGTGCACAACAATGCCAGGGGCCAAGCCGAGTCAGGGTCGGGGTTTAGAGGGGGTTGGGTTTTAGGGTATAGGCGTTTAGGAGTTTAGTTAGGGGTTTAGGATTTAGGGGAATAGGGTTCAGGGACCAAATACTATTACCAATACTATGGTCCTAGGTTCTTTGTACAATCTTATTGTGTAGGGTACTTCAAACAGACCGCAAAATCGGTAACCATCCCCCCCCCCGGTACGCTTCGAAGCGTGGCTCTTGCAGTATGGAGACGGGCTAGAGCGGCTAGAGCAGAATTGCCTAATACTTGCTGTCAACAGTCTGTGTACGTGGTGGTTCTCCAAACATAGCATTCATAGAATCTTTCAGCCGGAGCCGCATCATCCTTTGATTCCCGCTCTCTCTCTCTCTCTCTATATATATATATACATATATCAAAAGGTTCTTTTAAGATAGCCGCATACAGAGAAAGTGCTGTGCCAGCGCTCATTCAGGTAGGTGAAGATGGTTTAGGGAGTTGGATACCCTTCACAAATTCTTTAAGAAGGAGCGATAAAATATCCTTATACCCCCCCCCCCCTTTATGGCTAGGGTCTCCGGGCATTCCCATGTTGAGGTTAAGGGTTTAGGGTTTAGGCACTTTTGCATTGTGGCAGATTTCTTGATTTGTTGGGTCTTGCTGTTTCACGAGCCAACCTACTATCAGTTCTATCTGGTGTAGAGAAGAAACTCGCTATAAGCTGGTTGAGAGAGACTTTAATTCACCTGTCAGCATCCAAAGGCAGGACCTGGTCAATGAAGTTGAAATATCAAGAGCACGAAGGGACACATGCTAGAGCTGCAAGATCCTGCAAGGATGTACTCGAGCGCATCACAGTTTGGACCAGCAGCTCCCTGTCCTACTAACAACTCCACTGGTGAAAAAGCTAGGTTTTTACAGGTTTGACCTATACTATCAACCCTAAACCCCTAAACCCCTAAACCCTAGTGCTCCATGAGCCCTCAAGTAGCATGCTGAAGGCCTGGGAAAGCTGAGGAGACTACTGAGGCTAGCCGTCATGCTTTGAGTGGTGCAGCTCCGGATCTGTGTTACTTTAAGGGTGCAAGGACTCAAATAATGGGGTTTTCGGGCCTAAATACAATAATATTAGTGGTATTTGGGCCCTAAAGCCCTTCTATTTGGGTCCTTGGACCCTTAGGGTTAGGGTTTTCAGGGACTTTATGTGGAGGATTTAGGGCTTCAAGCGCAGAATTCCGAAATGTTCTGCGATTAGCGGTCGGAGCACCAGGTTTAAGGCTTAGGGTTTAGGGTTTAGGGTTTAGGGTTAGGGTTGCAGGTTGAAGCTTTGAGGGCCGCTCTCTGCCAACGATGCCCCCCCACATGGACCTGCCAAGCTGGTTCGGGGTTTTGCTCTTCATGACAGGTTATAGTCATTATAGTCCCCCTTACGTAGATGGAATATTATGGCTTTGGGTATATTATAATAAGATCCCCATATACCCCATATTCCATCTAATTAAGGGAGACGATCAGTACTCACAATTCAGAGTCTGAGTACTATGAGATGGTAGAGACCTCAGGGTGGCCAGCAACTTGACCTGCGAAAAGACAAAAGAAGGACAAATATGACTTTCCGGTTGGGGTTACCAAGGAGAGCGATGTTAACATGTTGAGACTTTCTCTAAGAACCTAAGTATACAAATAATACCTACATTGGGCCAAAAAGTCTGTACACATTACCTACGTTGGCCTATTTGCATCCCTAGGGTTTTGTTTTAAGTGCGAAGCAGTAGCAACAGGAGCTGGGAGCTCTCGCGCCGTTATTCTGTTGAAATTCGGGCCAGGTCATTTTTCCAATCCAGCCCCGCGCCCTCAAGGATCGATTTGGGAAAGAATGATCCAACTGCCCTTGACTAGGCTCATCAGCAGGGCCAGTTAGTCAATGGTTGAACCTATAGTAACTGCGACCGGAGCAAGCCCATGTGAGCTACAGTCTCAACTCCCTGAAGCGGGTTATATGGGGGGGACTATTTCCGATGCTATAGGGTTATATAGGGTTTACAGTTTAGCGTCCAAACTCCTTAAAGGGGGTTATATAGGGGAGTATACAGGAGAGTATTATAGGGGTTATTAAGGGGGATACTGGGAGCTTAGACTAAAGTAGGGCATTTCTACCATGGGCAATTTCTTAAAATCCGAGTCCAGCTTGCGTGTCCGTGTAAAGTATGAACTATACCTTTCCGAGGACCTACCTATCTAGCTATCTATGTATCTATCTATCTATCCGTATATAGATATATAGATATATGGAATGTCCGTATGAAAATTCGGGGGGACCCAATGCCGACAAACATTCGCCCCTACACCCAAAGGGTCCTTGTAGCTATATGGTATATACTTGGGCCTTAAAGTAGGTATATGGGAACCCTTTTGGGCCCTAAGTATATACCATATACCTACATAGACCCTTTGGGAAAGCCCTATCAAACCCTAGGAGCAGTTGCCAAAACCACATCACAAAGGATATCCCCCGAGATGCCAAAGCCCAAAGGCCCCATGTAGCCATATGGTATACACTCCCCCAAACTAACATGGAAACCCATATAGCTCCAATTTAGAGGGACTGTAGTCTTTACAGGGCCCCTTTTGGGTTTCCATGTTAGTTTCCAGGAGTGTATACTTAAGGACCAAAGGGGTTCCCATACAACTACTTCAGGGCCCAAGTATTTTACATATAGCTACATGGAGCATTTGGCAAGAATAGCCCGACCTCGTCGGACCCTAGGATTCTGTCTTCAGTTCTGGAATGAGTTCTCGTAAGCTATTTTCATAGAATGGGGAAGAGGTGGTGGACTGGATCAATGTTAGGAATCCTTTATACTTTTTGGGGGTATGGGCTTCCTTATATTTGTCTAAAAGGATCCTTTTCCCATCGCTCGTTGCCCAAGACGTTCGACAGCACATCTTGCCGAACCGTCAGAACCTCCCTGTCTATGTTTCTCTCCCCACCCCACCTCACCCCCGTTCCTTTCCACCTGACTTCCGAGCTGGATTTCACTATCGTTCTTTCACTCTGAACTGCGGTCACCAACGCACCAGGGGGGTGATCGGTACGAACCAGACCGAACCTGTTTTCTTCCTAGGGTGATGTGGGCTAAGTGGAGGGCACACTTATTTTTGGGTCGAGTTCTACGGGGTGCCTTTGATGCAGAAGAACAAGCCCAGAATTAAAAACATCGTGCTGGATGGGCAGCCCAAAAGGAGTGTTGCTGAAACCCTGAAAGGCGTGTCGAGCACATACCCAAAGTGTCCATGTAGGTATATGGTATATACTTAGGGCCCAACGGGGTTCCCATATACCTACTTTAAGGCCCAAGTATATACCATATAGCTACATGGACCCTTTGGGAAAGCCCCATCAAACCCTAGGAGCAGTTGCCACATGAGAAGCCCAAGCACCCCAAAGCATTGTTCAGCCTGAAGCCCAAATCCTCAAAATAAGCGTTGTCGTACAGGAAACGTGAAACCTTAAAACAAGTGTTCACACCTAAGCAAATTTTATAAATGACATTCTCAAATCTAAGCCCCAACATTAGACCTAGAACCTGAGCCAGAAAGTCTGGAAGGAGTGACATGTAGTAAGACCATGCAAAGCCTATACCAAGACCTGAGCCCCAAAGCAATGCCGTGGATGGAGGAGCCCAACGCCTCAAACGAGGTGTTCACCTGCCAACCCCTACCAGGAGTATCGGGTGGGAAGTTCAGACACCCAAGAAGCCCAAAAAGCTTCAAAGAAGTGTTCAACCATAAGCTTCACACAAATTGTTCAACCCTCAGTCTTAGTTTCAAGACTGAAGCCCTCAAAGGAGTGTTGAGTCGGGAAACCAAGACCCCTGACAGGAGGCTGTTGTGGCAACCCCCCAATGAAGGGTTTACAGACGTAACATTCCAAACTCAAACCGACACCGATCTCATTCCCAAAGGCACAAACACCATGTGGAGCGCTCCAAAACCGACCGATGCTGTCGCGTGCTGTAGTTGAGCCTTTCAAGCAATTGCCCGCGCTTCAACTAGCAGTATGTGCGGCGATGCAGAAGCCACACACGTTTTCATCTGCGCTATGTGAAGCGTTTTGGGCGGGTTCGCTTCGCCGTGTTGGTGATCGTCGTCGTCGTTTTGGCCGGACAAATTCTCATCGCGCGTCAAAATCGTTATTAGTCACTCGGAGCAGGCGTGTCGGGCATCATTTTGGGAGTTCCTGATCGGCATCGCAAAATTGCCAGCAGTAGCATTTGTTAACCGTCGGCGCTGTCGTCCTTGTAAATGACAGCGCATTGAGGCCCATGTATTTTCTTTGCATCTCAGCATTAATGAGGATCCTGGTAAAGGTGGTTGTTGTGGGACCCTTGTATTTTCCTCTGGTGAGGTGTCAACAGTTGCAAGGATCTCGCCAGTCGGGGTCGCAATCCCCATGATTGTCGTTGCTATTCGGGCCTGGCATTTTCCTCGCGTGTCAAATGTGAACGCTTATAGGCAACAGATGAACGGATGCTAGGCCTTGTTGAGCAGAATGGCCCAGACAGTAGCGCTTTCACCATCAGGTCTGTGGGCCAAGAGTTCAGGGAACAATTTGGAACCACACGAATTTTAGCCCACAGCCTGAAAAAATTCGAGCCGCAGCTGGCAAGCAAAAGCTGAGATCATAACCTCGTCACGCGGGGCAGACGCATATCCACATCGCAACGAGTAGTCCCAGACAATCCTTCACCAGTCAGAAAAGTGGTTTGAGGTCCTGCATGTTCGGGTTCTGAACCTTCGTGCCGCATGACTTGGGTATCTTTAGCAGAGGATATGAAGAACTTTCAAATGGATGCTTTGTGGTTTTTGATCAGGACCTTAATGCCATCGCCATCAGTGAAATGCCGCATCTCACTGGCACCCGGCTCCTGAAACATGCGCTGTAGCATTACAGCATTTGGGAGTTTCCCAAAATCAGGGGTAACTTTTTGGGGGTCCCAATAACAAGGAACATGGTATGTTAGGGTCCATATTGGGGTCCCCTATTTTGGTAAACTACAATTTAGATGATCCGTTCCCGTAATCATAACCCCACCGAATGATGAATACTGCTTCCAGGGAATGCTCTATTCCAGAAAGTCCCCGAAGACTCTTGTCAAAAGTGCCAGGACTTCTTTTAGCATGGATACCCTTAGCCATGAAGTATGGAGGTTCTGAGGTCAGTAGGGAGGCTACAAAGAATCCAGCAGAATTAGGATCCGCTTGATTTCTTGTTCCTGGATGTGTATTGCTTGGCGTTTTATACGAATGAAGAGGTCTATAGAATCTTAATGCAGTTTCAAATGACTGTACTTAGATTTCAGTGATGTTGAATAGATTTTAGACCGGTTCTGATTCTAATCTAATTTGCTTTCATGTTTTGACTAAAGTTCTGTTATCTAAATATGACGAGGCTCCTGTTGACCTTTATTTGGTTTCATTGGATTCGAACTAGGTTTCCATGAGTTGGAATATGGGTTTTATGAACTGTTGCGTGGTTCAACTGGTTTGAATCAGGTCTTAATTGAATTTAGATTTTCATTGTCTTTGCGACCCGCCCCCCCAATCATCAATGTTCCGGGCATGCTTTCAATGAGGGAGGATAGGGGAGACGTTCAGTACTAGGCGAAGGGATTACTCCATGTGATTTACAGCACAGCGCCCGAAGGCCGCAATTAAGATGGGACGTCGTATTTTTCAGCTCAGCCAAACATGACGTGCGGTGCCTCGAACACATTCTGCGCAAAATGCAGCCAGTGCTCACCCGCTGGCAGCCAAACGCTTTGGAGTTTCAGTTCGCGGTATGAAAAAGAATGTTGCTGAGAAGAGCTCCTTTTTGTCGAGACACGTGTTTTCTTTTTAAATAACCTTTTTGGTGGGCTATCGTTAACGGGTGAATCAGGACACGAAGCGACGTGCACGAATCAAAAAAATTGAGCAACATCCACGCTAAACACGTAACCCCCGCCTCTTTCCTGACAATAACGCTCGACGAAGCCGCGAAGGCTTGTCCGTTAGCAGGTGCGGATTGCAAAGCGTTTTTAGTGAGCATTGTTCGCAGGTGAAGCAACAGGACATCACGGCGCATGTATTGCAAACGTCAGAATGCTATTGATGCGGTCTGACTGATTGACCAAGCATACAACTCCGGTTAGTGCTGATGTGTCGATTGGAAAAGAAAGGCTGGCGTAAACGAAGCTGATCTGCAGTTGTTCAGCAAAACATGTTGGTTTTACTATAAAACTGTTATGGGGATTGACGAAATGCCGTGTTCGTATTCGCGAATTAATGTTGCGGCTGAATAACGAAGGCCTTTTCTGAACGTTTTGTTTAGCAGCGCAAAATTGCATCATAGCAGCTGAGGTGGCCATGTGTTTCCCACTGGTTGAGTCCCCAAAACACATGTGCATGCCACGGCAACGCATTTCCTAGTAGTAGGCTTGGTAAAAACACAGGCCGCGGTAGGGTTTTGCTGGCCAAGATGTGGGGCAGTGTGGGTATGTGTCAAGTCAAAGGTGACCCTATATTTCATTTATCATTGGGCTCTTTTGAATGGCTGTACCTGGGAAAGCTACAGTACACCATCTCTGACTTGTATCATTTGCGACAGGTCACTGCTGTTGCCCCGCTGAAGGGCACGCCGCCGTGGCTGGCATCAGAAGGCATCAGTTTAATTCTCAATGTCCAACGTGGCAACAGTGTTCCCTCCTGAGGCTTTACTTTGTGCAGACGCGCAGGGAATTTGGACGAATATCGTAACGCATATACTTACAAGTACATACAGTAATACGCATGTGATCTGTCTTTACTTGTCCTTTACTGAGGGGTCATGCTAGCCTTCCACTGCTCTCATAGGATTGCGAACCATTTTTTGTTTACATGCGAATTGCTTACGTCTTGCTGAGGAGAAAATTCTAATCGGTGCAGAGATTATGACGAATCAGATCGGACAGTTGGAAGGTCTGTAACAGCCCACTACCCCAGCTAGCAATGGCATCATCCTTCGTTTCCAAGCCCACCACCCGGACCGTAGGCGACGGAATGCAAAATTCATCAAACGTGTGCAGGGCAGTGCATGGCTGCTCTAGAAACCATGTTTGCGTGTTCTTTTCCTGCTCGGGTCACAAATGGGCTGAGGACAACATTCCTGATAAGCTTCATGTGTGAGCTGGCATTGGGCGCCATGGATGTCAACGTTTTCAAACTAGCAAGAACTGCTCAAATGTTTGTCTTACAGCAAAGCATCACCAACTCTAACATTGTAGCCAACACCAGCCCGTAAGAGTCGCGTGGCCATGCTGCGCGTAGGAGAGAGTTCTTGAATGGGGTTACCATGAGAAGTCCATGGTTATGAGTCCCAGCCTTGCACCATCCTTCCAATGCTCTCTGGAGGTCTTGCAGATGTGTCTCTTTCTTGGAGGACAGCCCTGATGCATCTTCCCTATTTGTCTAAGGAAGGGCGATCAATCCTCTTCATGGTGCAGCGCAAGAACTGTATTTTGATTGAGTGCAGGAAGATATCCTTGAGAGTTTGGTTCGCTTGGGGGAGGGTGCCATCTCAGGGTTGGGCTTGCAGTAGCGTAGTGCAACTTGCGCTCGTGCAGCATGATATTGTGATGAAGCGCAGGGGCGGGGGTCTAAACAAGTGGGCTCAATGACACTTCAGGTTCAAGCCTTTGGTACGGACTTAGGGTCGGATTTTCTGATTGCAGTCTGTTCTGAAACGTATTTGACCACCTTGATTCGCACTTAAATAATGTGCGAATCCTGCGCATGTAAGAAGTGCAGCCTGGCGCTTGTGTGAAGCTTTGTCATAGCAAAGTCACGCTGCAAATTGGGTAAGCATACGAGTGGGTTCGGAGCAATCAGATTTTGCGTAATTTGGATCAGCGTGTTTGTTTCTTGCAATGCAACGTTTACAGCTTTATTGGACGGTGGTGCGGAGTTTGATTGTTGCAATTGAAGATCCCTCGAGAACTTGCCTTCTATGGTCGCTTCCGAGATTCCAAGACCCTTTCTTGGAGCCCGCATGATCTCATAAGAATCTGCCGGACGTGTTTCTGGGGCCTTGTTTTTGGACTTGCAAGACTTGCGCCCACTGCGCAAGAATGTCCTAGGGTTTGGGGCGCTTAGAGAAGGCGCCGACAGTGCTATCCAAATTTGCCGAAAGTTTAGCACGCGCGGTCTAGGGTTTAGGGCTTAGCGTTCGGAATCTCAAACCTTAAATCCACTCTAGAACCTAAACTCTAATCCCAGCAATCGGCAAGTCTACGCCGTCGGACCATGAGCTTTTCGTCCAGCCTACAGGTTGCACCTGCACTTTTCTCCGCCTCCTTCCTGTCGTCCAGAACCGCATGTAACACCTCTCAAGATATATGGGTTGCTCAAGGTTCTAGATCCGCATGTTCATCATTTGTGAACGTGATGTACGGATGGCCTTCACCTATAGAAATGCAAATCTCCCGGACGAATGTTGAACCTTCAATTTGAATCCCAAGCGTGAACCCACGACCCAATATGACGCTTTGCTGCAGCAATTCCTTACTCCATTGGTTGTCAGAAGGGAGCCGAGGAGCGGCTGCCCACAATAGCCCCAGTAGAATTCCCAGAAATGCAGAAGTTTCCGTGTGACTTTCAACTCCTCCGTCACCTACTAACCACTCTGAGTCTAACCCCTAAACGCCCACCCGGACTGAAAGTGCGTAGTTCCTGCTCCATTCCATCATTCCCTACTAAAAGCCTGTCCGAGAGTCGGGGACGCAGAGCTCATTATCCATGCTAAGGGTCCAACTACCCAGTAATCATATGCTTACCCAAACCTGTACTGTAATTCCTATTCTCCAAGCCCCAAGTATCTAATCATTGTGTACTTGGGCCCTTAGGTATGTCTCCGAAATCGGGCAGCACTTCTTTGCACGAGGTTATGTTTAAGGTACATGGTGCAGAGTTAAAGGTGCAGCGTTTTCCTTACAGCCATGCTGAGTTACAGCTTAGAGATTGTAGTAAGCAAAGCATCATTGCTCTTCAGCCGTGGCTTTCGGTTTTGGCTCACCTGACCCATGACCGTTCAACCCACAAAGGACAGTTCTGCTAACTCCTAAGCTCCTTGGGCCGAAGTCCCTGAACGCTAAAACCTGCAAGCCTAGGACGCTTACCTGATCACAGTTGCAACCTGATGATATCCTATAGTTACTGCTGTTGTTGATGGAAGAATTTTCTGTTGATGCCCCCTAAGCTACTGTAATGTCCAGAGTGCCGGGTGTATTAATAGATCAGGTCCCGCAAAGACATCAACCCTGAGCCCTTCAGCACTAGGATTAATTCATAGGGATCATGTAGCGATCAGTTAGGGGTTCTACATGAATAGGTGGATAAGGAAAATCCCTACCTAAACCCCAAACCCTAAACCCTAAACCCTAAACCCACCCCAAAGACTCACATTTAAACCCCTAAAATCTTGAAGGAAGCTCAGCGACCTCAAGGCTACCTGGTCATACGGTGGATACGAAAAATCCTGCATGTTTAGTGTTTTTGGTTTAGGGTTTAGGGTTTAGGGTTGACCCTAAGTACCCTATACTTTGGGAATTATGGTACTATAGTATACTAAAGTCATACAGGATTTGTAGTATCAACCGTATGTACTATAGTCTTCTAAACTCCTCAGATAGTGATGATGTAAGGGATGACATAGGGTTTAGGGTTTGGGGTTTAGGGTTTGGGGTTTAGGGTTTAGGGTTCAGGGTTTAGGGTTTAGGGTTTGGGGTCTGAACTCCTTAAAGAAGGGGCTATGTAGGGGTTGATATAGGGGAATATTACAGGGGTTACTGAGGGGGATGTTATCAGGATTTGAGGCTGCAGCTCATATTGAAATGCTTGCGCAGGCTTCCTGAGCTTGGGTTTCGGGCTTTAGGGTAAACTTTCGGGCTCGGGGTTCAGGGGCAATATTACATCAGGTAGGTTCCCAGGGGCCGCCAGCCAGATACTGATGATATCAAAAAATGCTGCATGACCTTCGTATACCAGAATACCACAATTCCCATAAGGTACCTAAACCCTAAATCCTAAGGTCAGGCCCTAAATCCTAAACACCGTAGGACAGACCTTTAGGAAACCCATGTCTCCTCTTGTAGTTTTGCTCTTAAGGTCCTTCTCAGGGGCTCTGTCCCACTAGAAGGCTCCCTAGGAATCTACCCCATACTGAAAACCCTGGAAGATCCTGGTACTTTTGAATTATGGTATTGAGGTACACCAAGTTTGCGTAGGAGTTTCGTATCAGCAGCATCAAGAAGACATGAAGCCGTGCAAACGCAACGAAGTCCTTTAGCAGTAGCTGAACCGCGCAGGACACCTCTAATATTATCTTAGTTGGGAATGCGCTCAACATTGTTGGTGTTAAAGATCACTCTTCCATGTGAGTTCTCCTGGGACTTTTGTTGACCTTACTGGAGTTCAATGGAGGTATATAGGATTTTGAAGCGCATGTGCGCGTAATTCCACTTCCATAAAAGCGGAGACTTGTGTGAATCTGGAAGGGTTTGCTGTATCTTTGATCCCGAACCCTAAGGGTCCAAGCACTTAAAGGATTTAGGGTTCAGGGTTTAGGGTTTAGGGAACAGTATGTAGGTAGGGTTTTAATGTGACCAAAGCACCTATATAGGAACCCATTTGGGCCCTATTTACATGCTATTGAGGTACTTTGACGATCAGGGTAGCCCCACTGCAATCATGAGTCCTCTGCATGGGCCGTGGTTCTCTTCCAGGTTTAGGGTTCAATTAGGGTACAACCACGAACCCTAGCTTGTGGGCAGAATGTATGCACCTCGCGTAAAGTGTGAAGAAGCCTGGGATCGGCTGCATTCAGGGTTAGGGTTAGGCAAATCCGTCCCCCTATTTTTTTCGCCCTCCACCCGCAGCCCCCCAATATTCAATACTCGCATTATGTGGTATATCACCCTGGCCAGAACACTTCTTGCATCCATGCTCCTACCCTCAAGCGCTGTCGAGCGCAGATTCTCCTAGCCGTAAACCCGATACAAGAAAGGTCTAAGCTTGAAACCATGGGCCCCTAGTATGGGCCCCTAAGCCTGGGATCCTTATATACCTATTACATATCCTATATGTACCCTCTAAGGGTCCCTAGAATCCCTCTAAAACGCCTAAGGGCCCATATTAGGGGCCCATAATTCTATCCGTAGACAAGGCATATGCGCCAGAGTTCATCCCGGTAGCCGAAGTCCCAGCCGGTTGGCCGGTTGGTGTAAGGAGAAGGACTTGTGGCTCCGCATGCCGTGATGATTTTGCAATGCTCCAGGACTTTGCGGCCGTAATGTAAAGATTGCACATGCAGTAGTTGGAGTCCAGATTTATCTCAAGGCCGCAGCAAAACAGCTTGTACAGGTCTCTGGCCGGGAGTTGATAGGATTCGCTTTCCAGGACTTGTCAAGTTTCCTCCGCAAACAGCGGAAGCGAAAGAAGGAATGGCTTGCTGAGGTCCTTGTACCCTTAATTGGGGATATCGGGGGTGTGATAGTGAGTACTTAGGCCTTGATAGAGGGTAGTCGGAGGGTCTCAGCTAACATTCGCAATTATGAGCTGAAGGTTTTGCTGAGTGGTGCGACCCTGAACCCTAAACCCTGAACCATAACCCTACACCTTAAACCCTAAACCCTTGAAGCAGGTCAGTGCTGCCAGGAAGGACCCTAGGGAGCCAAGTATACAAATAATGCCTACATTGGGCCCTAAAGTCTGTAAATATCATCAACATTGGCCAATTTGGATCCCTAGGGGGATGTATGGATGCGTGATCTTTAAATTCGCATACTGCTTGAGGGTACAGCTGCCAACTCCTCATGATCCTCGATTTCCCTATGGTCCATAAGAGCAACCCCTATCTTAAGGGTCTGCAACTACTTTTGGCGGACATTGCTCTCAGAAGAGTACCCTACACCTACCATACTGGTCCTCCGAAGGTTTGGGGTGGAGCTATGTAGGGGACACTGATTGTGACTGACTCACCAGAGGTTCCCTTGTTGCAGCCTGCTGGTGTCTGATCCCTTTGAAGCTCAGCTCCTCAATCCTACCAAGAAAGTGGCAAAGCCGGTAATTAGTGTGTTTGGTGTGCCTCTGCCTAATCCGACCACTGCACAACCCTTAACCCCTTAAGGTAGCGCAAGCATGCTTTAAAACACGAAGTCAAGCACCGAGGGCTAAAGGACTACTCTAATAACACCCAAACTCTGAACACGCCGAGGCCAAGAAGATCCAGCAAACCAATCCGCTGGCGATGAAGGATGGTCAAGGCGAAGAGCCCACGGTTACATAGGGGGCGGGGTTTAGGGTTTAGGGTTTAGGGTTTAGGGGTTCAGGGTTTAGGGTTTAGGGGGTCCAACATTTGGGGCGCTTTAGGAGGATATAGGGTGTGTATGCGGAATATACTCATTATGTGGAGGTGTAGAGAACACATAGGGACGAGGGCTTACATAAGAGGATTTGAGTAACACCGGATAGAGGAGAATCCAATGGAAAAGCAAGTGGACCATTATTTATACAAAAGTGGTCTGTAGGATTGGAGTTTCCCAAGGTCAGGGGCTCTTTTTTGAGGTGCCTATGGCCAGGATCAGAGTATATTGGGTGTGAGACTTTCTTAAACTGGCTGCTCCAACTCAGACTGGGCGGCAGTCATGCAAAGCGAAAAAGTCTTGAAGCCAGCATGACCTTCAGTTGAGCCAAGATCTAAACTCCTGATTTGTAGGAGTTATTACGGGGGATGCCAGGAGTTCAGACTATGGATCAGTTGGTCTTGGAAGGTTTTGCAACAGCATTTAGCGGTGATGCATCGATGTATGTTCTGTTGGGCAGCTTGCTCATCTTGGGATTTTAGGTGCGAAATACTTGAAACCAAGCCGAACCCAGCGATGACAAGCTTCAGACTGTGTCTTGCACAGAGAGACTTCCTGTTAGTGCTTAACCAACGCTTAAACCGTGAATCCTACACACCTGAAGGCTTCGGCCTAAACCCTCAACCCTACACCCTTCCCCCTCAAATCACAACTTTAACCCTAAACCCTCTGCTTCTGTCAAGCGTGGGAGTGGGAGCCTGCAGTGAGACAGTAGCTCATACTGGTAGTAGTTAATGGGAGTAAGAGCTATCATAGTGAAAGAAGCAGTAATGGCAGTAGCAGCAGTAGTGAGGCGGTGGATATTACACATCGTGCATGACTCTAGGTACCCCAAACCTTGGGAATTTTGGGGCCTTAGTGCCAAAGGTCGCGCAGGAATTGTAATATGAACAGTTATTAAGCTGAACTTACTAGCTGAAGGGCCATATTCTACCCCTGAATTTTGCCACTGCAGCTGAAGCCTGAACGAGTGCTAAGCCTGAGAGCCTGAGCCCTGTAAACAGCACAGATGCATGACCTAAGGTTCCAGGTCCTCAAATGGCACATTTTCTTGGGCCTAAATGGATTCCTACATAGGTAGTTTTACCCATTATTTTGGTACTTGGACCCTTTGGGTGATGCCCTACCTGCAAAGCTCGCCTTAGTGACGTGTACGCAAGGCTGGATGTAGGGGCAGGCAGGCGAGCTTTCCATCGCTAAGAAACCGCAAGCTCCAGTAGTAAGCAAGAAATGAAAAATGTAGCTCTCTCAAGTTATACCAACTCTCTTTCGAGTATCGTCTACACTGCGCAGCATTGATTTTTTAAGATCTGTGTCCTACTTGAAGTTCCAATGCTTCAGGTGCAACAGTTGCAAAGCCGGTCTCCCCTGTGGTCCATTGGCGGCAAGCAGCCGGGCGTTGGCTCACGGGTAACGGGTTTCCACTAAAGCTCTTGTAGCTACATGGAAGGTCCCACATCCAAGATTCTTCTAGCTAGTGAAAAGTGAAAAGAAGAAGCCCTGCCAATTTTGGAGCTCACTCAGACCGAATATGACAGAATTTCCAAGTCTTCGAATGATTGCGCGGCCTCTGACTCTACAGGTTTCGGACGGTCTGCGGTGGGCACGTTGGACACGATTTTGGTTGTTCTGATTATGTAGTCCCTTCAGAGACCGTGCGATCCCAAATTCTTCAGCAGCCCTCAACTAAGGTGTCGGGTTGGGCCCTCAAGCCTGGACCCGTAGAAGGCTTCCGCGACATACCCCCTCTATATAGCCCCCATATATTTCTTACATTCTCAAGGGGCCCTTAGACTGCGCTCTCTAACTTAACCCCTGGTCCTTAAACCTGCTGCCCCGAACCTGAACAGTTATAGGGGTTCTATAGGCATATAGGGATTATGTAGGGATGGTGATAAGGAGATTAGTCCACATGGTAACTTCTTTCGAAGCTGAGCCCTAAACCCTAAATCCTAATCCCGAAACTCTATACCCCAGTGTCGAGGTGGACGAGTCATTGGAATGTGCTTTGGACTCCACCCACTCCGCCCAAAAAACAACCATGAATCCGCAGTTCCAGTGGAAATTGATTCAGACAACTCCCGCCCTCCAAGTAATTCACAGTCCCATCAGATCATAGTATAATATGGTTAAAGTGGGAACGCGTACTGTACTATTTTGGGGCTTCACATTTGCTGGGGCGGGATTAGGCTCCATGTCTGGGCAAGGTTTTGAAGGTCCTACTTTCCTTGAAGCCCCAAATTGCTGTTTTACGCAAGGTTTGGGGTGTAGGATCCAGGGTTTAGGGTAAATTGCAGAACCTGCACATCCACGTTTTTCAAACGATTCTCCGGGACTAAGGTCTCCTCAAAAACCCTGAACATCCTTCAGGTCTCTTGACACCCCCTTCTTGAGAAATCCCCGCATCCCTCCAGCAAAATCTGAACCCGACAAGTCTGAAAACACATATCCTAAATCCTAAACCCTTAGAAGTGTGGTATCTAGTATGCCTCCCTCATAACCTCCATATAGCCATAGTACAAAATTATATGAATATGCATATAAATAAGCATGCGCCCACTAAACCTATTTGAACCCTTTAGAAGATACTTTGTATCCTCGGATACACCCCTGTAGAAACACAGCATGCGCCATTGTCTTTTCCGTTTGGTTCTCCATCCTGCGCGTTATTTAGGCTCCAAACCCTAGACCCGAAACCCTTAACCCTTAACCCTAAATCCTTAACCCTAAACCCTTAACCCTTAACCTCTCTTTCATATAGTAATTTAAATTTTAATTGATCTGTGGGCAAGGTCATAAAATCTGTGGGCAAAGTCATTTCTTCTGTGGGCAAGGTCCTCTGTGGGCAAGGTAGGCTGGAACCCTGAGGTTCAGGCCTAGGGTTCAGGGCTGCGGGCTTAGGGTTGAGGGTTCAGGGTTCAAGGCTTACAGTTTAAGGTTCACGGCTTAGAGTCCAGGGTTCAGTGCTTAAAGTTTAGGGTTCAGGGCTCCGAGTCTAGAGCTCAGGGCTTAGAGTCTATGGTTCAAGGCTTACAGCTGTGGGCTATTTCATCCGCTGTCGTTAGCAAGGTCATAAAATCACAGGGTTCTGGTATCCGGGTCTATAGGCTTGTGCCTTTAAGTAAAAGGTCCGGTTAGCTGGATCTAGGGTGGGGTGGGGAAGGGCAAGTGAGCACTCTAGGGAGTCGGATCTAAGGTGGGGTGGGGAAGCTGGAGCCTTCAAGTAAAAGGTTCGGTTAGCTGGATCTAGGGTGGGGTGGGGAAGGGCAATTGCGAACCCTAGCGAATCGGATCTAGGGTGGGGTGTGCAAGGCAAATAACGCAGAGGAAACTTGGACTGAGGCCTTGGCTGTGTCTGGTTTGTTCGAGCAACCTGAGCACATATCAGGGTGCTGTAGCTGTTGCACTGGATCCCAGGGAGCCGGGGACTGCGAAGATTGCAGCAGAGTTGAGGTGCTGATGGTATAGCAGCTGTTCCTGGATGACACCTCGGCACGACACGACTTGACATGAATGATATTGGTACTAAGGGGAAGAGCACAATGGTGCAACAGCCAGGGATCACACGATCCTGGTCTCTCCATCATGAACTGGAGCCTTGGCAGCGCTGCTTGCAACTTCTGAAATGTTAACATTGCCTGCATGATAAACTGCAAGGTTTTGTCAAGCAGCTTGCTGCATTTGTAGCTTTCGATCGGCATGTGTATTGCACACGTGCTCGATCGACTCAAGGAAATTCTTCAATGGCAAACATAGAACTCAAGTTATGGTAGCGCATGTCTTCTGCAGGCGGCACGCCGGACATGTCTGCCACTAGGCAATCTGAGGGTGTTATGTGACTCACGTGTCCTGTCTACGTATGCCACAGAGTGCTCCCAAGACATGTCCGGGGGAAAAGAGGCACGGTCATCATTCACTTTACGTTCGGAGCTTCATGCTCGAACCTTGTAAAGACAAGCAAGCTACATTGGGCTTGCACTGAGAGAGCTGAAGTCACTGGAGTCCGGTTCTTCTGAGCATTCCGAGCTTGCTGATGTCGGGCTTCTTGACTGCTCATCCTCCGGGTCTGTGCTCTCGCTCATCGCTGACGGGAATTGTTGTTCGTTTGGATCGCCCAGTCCCACTGGCCGCCAGTCTGTCCGGCGCACTCGGCCCATGAGATAAACGTCTGCACGGCGCTTAGCTCGGGACGCGCCCACGTAGGCGTACCCACGATCGGCGACCCTTCTATCAAACCAGAGTCCGATCTGATCTAACGTTGCGCCTTGCGCTCGCCTCATAGTGGTCGCCCAGCCATAGGCGACCGGAAGGTATTTGTAGCCCTTCACCGTGATCGGATGCACAAGGATAAGCACATTCTGGGAGCTTTGGAGAACGAACACATCTGGTTGCAGGACATTACGAACCACTCCGGTGTTGCCGTTCACGAAACCTCTGTCCTTGTCCACATTGCTTGTAAGGCGAATGCGCATACCAGGGGCCAGCACCACTTTTCCAGTCTCTGCTGGGATGCCCCTGCCTTGTGCTAGCTGTTGAGCTTCACGCGGGAACTCTTGCTGCAGTCTTGCAAGATTCACGGCTGCAGCTCCTCGATTTGTGATGGTGAGGAAGGTGAACGGCTTGTTGTTCTGCTCCTCTAGCGTTCTTGCATTTTGTACTGCTGCTGCCAAATCTGATGACCATGTCCGCCCGTGGAAGAAAGATTGCAGCTCTGCTCTGGAGGGTTGTTGAAGTCGTGCTCTCTCCAAGAACAGCAGCATGTCTGGGTCTACAGAGCGAGCTGCTTCGTGGTGCTTTAACTCTATCAGAGGCAAGCCAGCCGTGACCTCACGCCCCAGATCTTTTTGCAGCAAGGACGGACCTGAGATGGGTTGTAGCTGCTGGAAGTCGCCCACGAAGACAACATAGGGGCAGGGCGTCAGCTCCGACAAGGCTACCTTTAGCTTTCTCCAGGTGTCCGAGTCGATCTGGCTGATCTCGTCGAGTATGATGAGATCGAATCTTCGCAGGCGGCCAGGTGGAATGTATGGTTCGTCAGCTTCGCGAGTGATATGGAACGCTGAATGTATGGTTTCCATGGTGAGGTTGTCGTTGGCTGGCAGGCGCAACCTACAGCAAGTAGAGTGTCAAACAATAATGCAAATACTATGGACATGTTTTTGAAAGACCTGCCTATACATAGAAACGAGCAGGCCGATGGGGCCCGCGATGAGCACACGGCACCCGTCGTCCAGGGCAGCCTTTGCAGCCGCAATGACAACTTCTGTCTTGCCCGTGCCGGGGCCACCACTGACCTGGAGAATACGCGAGCTGGCTTCTGTCTCGGCAGCGTCGCTGACGCAGGTGCCTCTACGGATGTAGTTGAGCACCGTTTCCTGTTCTGTGGACCACTGGCGGGCAGGCAAATGCGGAACTCTCCTTGCATTCCACAACCCAGCATCTTCCTCGCCGCTATAGATTTTCTTGAGCAGGAAAGTACAAGCGTGCAGTCTGGCTTTGAAGGTGGCAACTCGATCTTGACCAAGGCCTCGGAACAACAGCTCCGTTTCCATTTGGGCCAGTAGATTTCCTACGTCCGGCTCGAAGTGATCCTCTCGAGCATGCTCCAACTGGAACTCATCCAAGCACAGAACGGCCTTGAGGTGACGGCAGCCTTCGGGTGCTTCGAATGAATTGCGACGCGCCAGCTCGTTGGCGTGACTGCTCGGATACTTGTTGACATCTGCGATGTGTGGATTAAGGCGAATTTCCAGCACGTTCTTCAGGCAGGAAGCAGCCCAAGCGCCCACGTAGATGTCGAGAAGCTCGAAGGGAAAGGTTACAGCGACCCCGCAAGCTTTTCCTGCTGCAGGTCCAGCTAGATTGCGAGCCAGAACTGGATATTTGCCATGCTTGGTGTCTGCCAAGCGATACTTGCGTAGCCACTGGATGTAGGTCAGGTCGCGAGAGCAGCCGAAGGTGTCCTTTGATGCGCTCAAGTAGTGCTGATACGCCTCATAATGATGACGAGAATCGTTCTTGGCTGTGCTGCCCGGGATTGGCGCAAAGATGGCCAGGCCCGAGAATGAGTGTTTCACCATGGGCAGCCCTGCAAACTCCATTGTCATTTCCTGCTCCATCGGCGAACGCTTTGACAAGAGTCTATATGTCTGGCGCCATTCTCCGCCGAGCTTACCATCGTGTTGGGCTTGCTTCGCTTGGAATTGGAGTGCATCCGATGCCTTTGCCAGGTACCCTGCGACATACTTCAACAGGACGTGTGTGCCGTCTCCACACTGGACGTCAGCCCTTGAATTGAAGAGCCTCTCGAGTAGCCGCAAGAAAGGGCTGCTTTTGTCAGAGTTGCTTCGTCCACAGAGATCATCTGCTGTCCAGTTCTCCATCAAGTCAGCCCACAGAACTGCGTGCAGATGAAGAGTTCCGCGTGATTGAAACTCGAATCGAAAGCTCCACTGGCGGATCTTGGCGATGCCGATTTCCTTGAGGCTGCGACCTTCCTTCAGCAAATGGATTTCAAGGAGGCTTGCCAGAGTGCGATGCAAGTGCATCGTCAGCAATGCCTGTTGATCGCTGAGGGAGTCGTCAAAGAAAACACCGTCCGGGAGTGTGTATTTCCACTCCGCCGGCGCAATTGTGAAGAAGATGCTTGGCAGAGCGTCGCACATGTTGCCGGACGTTTCGAACTCCTGGCGGCATATATCCTCCATTTTTCTGAGCTGTTGGTGCCAATAGCCTTCGAACATGTCCATGCCGCAGGCAATTTGTTCAGGAGCTGTGTGCTTCTGATTGGCGATATTCAGTACGGAAGATATCGTCTTGGCCATACACACATCGTACATCAGACACTGGAGAGGAAAGTCCTTCACATAATCGATGCAACGGCTGTTCATTTTCCTGAAGAACGAGGCTCGGGTGCTGGGTTTCTGTGAGCTAGAAATCCATCCCAATGTTGTCAGCCGTTTTGCGATGTCCGTGTCTGCGTAGCTTGCGATGGGATATAGCCATGGTCTTGTTGCGATCTCGATGCCGGGCATCTGGAGCAGCAGCTTGGCGGTGGGCACTTCGCGCCAGGTCTCGTCTTGGTTGTTGTCTGTGAGCAAGTTTTCATGTTGCTGCACGTAATCGGCATAGGTGCTGTTGTTTGCCAGCAACCACTGAAAGGCTCGAGAGGCCTCGTTGCTGCGAACTGCTGTCATCAGCGAGCAGCTGCGCCATCTTGCTCTTACGACTGTTCTCTTCTGCTTGCTGCATATTGCTGCGTTGCCTCCTCGTCTAGCGCGGAATTCGATCTTGATGTCTAGGACCGCCAGGGTCTGAAGATCATCGTGGGAAAGCAGCCCGGCCAATGACACCTCGCCGCTTCGAATGTATGTTGCCCAAGGCTGCCAATGCGTGAACGCAGGCATGATGTATCCTTCCAATTTGTTGATGACAATGAGCTTGGTCTGCAGAGGTGCCAGTAGATCTCGGGCATCATGGTCGCACACTGGGACGCACATTACAGCCGGATTGTAGGCTTTGGCCAGGGATGGCGTCTTTGCGCGGGGCCTGCGGCGCCCGCAACGGGCACAGAATGTCCACGAACCACGCAGCAGCCACTGTCCGCTCGTGTCGTTTGCTGCCACTGAGGCCGCTGGTCTCGGGGCGGGCAGCTGGCAAGCGATGGCAAAGTTCTGCTGGTGTTCCTCATGCCATGTGGCAGGCAGCCTTGGCGATGGATTGCTGGCTGACGGATCCTTTCTCATATGCCAGCTGTACAGGGTACCCCGGGCAATGTAGTGCTCGGCGGTCCTGTCCGTTGCGCTGAAGCCAGGTAGTGTGTTGGCCAGCAAACGCTCCAGCTCGGCTGCTGTTTGCGCGTTTTGCAAGGCAACCTCCACTATCCTCAGGGTCTCATCATCGAGACCGGCACGAGCAGTTCCAAATCTTGCTTTGAAACTGGAGGGTTGTGGTTTTGCAGCAGGAGCACAACTTGTCAAGGCTTTTTGAAGCGCATGATGGTTGTTGAACCAATTCTTCAGCAGCCTGCGTGACAAGTAGGTTGAGGAAGACTTATCTCGAGCTGTGAATTGGGAGAGCGCCTGCTGCAATTGCGCGATGGCATTCTCCAAGGTGGTGCTGTTGCGGAGAATCTCGGCAATCTGCTGGCGTTCCTCTGCTGTGTACTCGGCGAAGTTCTGGAGCCGTTTTGGTTTCCCTGTACGTTCATCTTGCTGAGGCAAACTTGGCGGAACCGTCGGGACGGTTCCGTCCGACGAATGCTCGCTATCCGTGAGGTCAATGACTACCCGAGCTCGATGCTTGGGATCCGGGACGTTGGTCACGCCAACGGACGCCTCACCATTCCCAGCCGTGGTCATCTTGGAGGCAGCAGCAATGTTCGGGTGTTCATCCGAGACAGGGAGGACGTCGGAGTCAATGTCGAGGTCCGGGTTCTCGTTGTTAAGCAGATCCGAGTCGCTGTCCAGGTCGATGGCCGGCCTCTTCACTGCTGGCGGTCTCGGACTGTCGCCGGGGTATTCAGGATCTTCTTCCTCGCTGGATGGGATGTACTTCACGTACAGCGCAACGTAGACTTTCTCGTCCGGAACTATGGCAAAAGAGTCGGTTGTGTTGGCAGCAATCATCCTGACCTTGTCATCGTCCATCCTCAGAAATCCAGAGTTGCAACGACAGTATGCCACATAGTGGCCCGAGGTTGGAGTTGGGCCGATGTGGGTCGCGAGAGACTGCAACTTGTAGCGATGCGCTCCGGCGGTGAGGATGTCGTTGCAGTGCACCTGGTGGTTCAGAAGACCGTGCGCTGCATCCCACCGCTTTAGGAATAGCAACAATACTTCTGGCCAAACACTGATGTTGGTCGTGTGCAGGGGGTCATCAAAAGCCCTGCCGGCGTCGAGGCAGTCAAAGTTCAGGCAGCACCAATTCTGCACATCGGCTTGCACGTGCTCGGCGGCCAGGTATGCATCAAGTGCTTGCTGCACAGATCTTGCTGGAGTTGCTGCCATGAGTGGTACCTGCAAAGACAAAATTCTTTCCATACGCAAAGGTCGAATGTAGTCGCAGTGTCGACAGCGAAACCGAGGAGCTTCTTCACCGCCGAGCAGATGATGGGTGGCGCCACAGTCTGCCAAGACTCTGAGAATGAACTCGCCTGCATCTTGCTGTCTTCCTGCGTAGAACATGTCAGTGATCGGTTTTGGCATGACTCTCCCCTGTGCATGTCGGACGAGGCCAAGCACCGTCTGCAGGGCTTGCTCTGTCTCGGAGGTGCCTGTCTCGATGGCCTGGCAAAGCCGTGGCACTGAGAATATGACCTGCAGCCCCGCGTTGATGAAGCAGGACGCTCCCAAGTTCGCAAATCCGACGCCGCTAGCGGCCATGATTAAAAGCGTGGGACGCAGTGAATGGAAGACAATCCTGCAGGAGCTTCGACATGAAATGCTGCTGCATGCAGGAGCTTCAGCTAACACATTGACACCTACAATTGCATGTCCCAACTCGTGAAAGGCCAGAGGTTTGCTCGATGCAGACTTTATTTTCGCGTAGTTGCCATTGTACTGGAATCTATTCCGTTTGAAATTCTTGCTTGGTATAGGGCCTCTGGCTTCGCGTGGCCGTGTCTTGCACACGTAACCCCGCGGCCGTGGCGGCCTTTCGGACAAAGCTGGCCTACTCGGAACTACCTTTCAGCAAAGGGCAGCTGTTTGGTCCAAATGAAAAAGGGAATGCCAGCTACAGTGAATCATGCGGTCCCGTGACTTACGCACGGTGTCTGCAGATCTCTGGCTGCCTTGTCATACCTGACGTGCCTTAGATATCAAACAAGCCGGTGGCATCAGATCCTGTACCGCCGCTCTTGGTTGGCGGCTCCGGGACTTTTTGCACGCGAGCCTTCATTGCGTCGACAAAGTCTTTCTCGCTGATCGGCTTGTGCTGGACACCGGCCCGTGCCACCACTTCGGCACAGTGCGCAGAATAATACGAATTGGAGCCGGACAGGAGAAACAAAAGGGAGCGGAACGGGCTCTTCTCCAACGACAACCACTTGTAGAACTTCTTGGCAGCCTCTAGGGTCTCTTCCTGCGACCCGGTCATGCCATCGGCCCCGGTTGCTGTCGCCTTCTGACGCTTGGCCGCCCGAAAGCTGCCAGTGTCCTTGGCGGTCTGCGAACCTTTGCCGAGATTCAAGAGGTTCAGGGTGGGCTCCAACTCCTTCAGTTCCGTTTGGATCTTCTCATACACGGCAGGAACGATTAGCTTCTTCATGTCTGGTTGATGAAAGTGCTTGATTGCCGCGAGGAGGCTTGCCGCGGTCAGCGATATTCCGGCACCAACGTGCCACGGGTCTCGTGCCTGATCGGCACAGAGGTGGCTATGGTACATTGCCTTTTTGTTTCCCTTGGCAGCCGCGACCCATACATCCTGAAGGCTGAGCTTGTCCAGAGCCGACTCGCCATGCGGCTCGAAGAGCTGCGAGGCGACGGAGTCCCATGGGAACAGTTTTGTCCTGCGGCCCGCGGCTGATTCTGCGGTTGCCTGCTCCTTCGCCTCACTCTCGTCAAACAGGGACATGGTCGAGTCGGACTAGCAAAAACTTTTGAACACAAGCTTGAGCTGATTCTCATGCATGCACAGCTGGTTTTGGGTTCCATGGATGACGATCAGTAGCGCGACCGAATGCTGCAATCGGCCTTTGCACTCTGCAGGCATGGCAATCGATCCAAGATGTGTACATTCTACAGGTGATCATTAGCCATTTCGAGACTACGAAACCGTTGAAATAGCAAATTGGGCCATCCATGAATTCCTTCTGGTGTTACAGCGAGTCATGCAGGTTTCGCGCCCTCTTTTCGCAGGATTAGCAAAGTTCGATGGAGATCGCATCAGGCCATGATGCATGCATGCTCAGCCTTTGAAAAACAGCTAAACTAGCAGGACGGGCGCCAACTCTCGGCGTGGTCTGACGTAAATCGACGCATGCCTTACGCACGCCCGACTATCGTCAAATCCTGAAATTGAATCATTCTCTCAAGAGCTCCTATTCCTAGTGCATGGCTTCTTCCTCACTGGGCCTGGGCGCTCTCCATGCCGAGGGCGCTTGCGAACTGCTCGGTCTCGACGACGACCGTAGTCCTCGCGAGCTTCTCTGCCAAGAACCTCTCCGATGCGAATCAAGGCATGCTGGAGAGGTTTGCCGGTAAGTTCCGCAAGCAGGTGAGTCACTCTTTGCGGCATTCCATCGTGCAGTGCTGTCAAGCTTTCGGCGCTGCACAGGTCGCAGCGCCCATCTGGTCCTGCGGTCGTAGGTGTGCCCGCGGAACCGAAGTAACAGGGCAATTGGTTGCTGCCTTCACAGATGCCGAAGCCGATATGCGGCCCCCACATGGCGTGGAAGGTTGGTGGTACGACCCTTTCGTCGTCGTCGGAGCTCTTCACCTCGATGACGTCAGCCTCCTCGTCACTGTTCACGTCGATGTTCTCCATGGCATCGTTCAGGGGAAAGTTGAAGCATTGGCTGCTGGCGCCGGAGCGGCTCGTCATGCTAGGATTGGCGTGATTATCTTGAACTCAGGGCGCTGCCATGACAGCAAGTGAACACATCTGTCCGAACTGCATTTGCTCAGATGCACAACGGTCGTTTTTTGTATGGGAGCCGTCTAGCAAATCTCATCTTGTGCTTAAGCTCCTGGCCACTGAGAGTCCATCGAACTGACATACAAGTAGCAAGGGCACCTGGTGAGCGAGCAGACACAAATTTTCTGGCTACATATGGTATGACATAAATACCATCCAGGCCAAGAAATACTCAAATGTGAGAATTGCTATGCTGGAAGAGGTAACTGAAGCGCTTTGAGCTGAGTCCCGCGCAGCCGAACCCGCATCACGGACTTCACGGACTTGCCTGGGCAGTGTTAACATTGTTAGGCCAAGATTCGATTCCCGATCTATGCACATTCATTTCGTGCAACTGATGTAACTGAGCAGGACCTTCCAGCGATGCTGCAGACCACCTGCGATTCTAGTTGCTTAGACGCCTATTTCTGAGCTTCGAAGGATTTCTGGAAATTCTAGAACGTATGGAGCTCCAGGATTTCAAGGTTTCTACACAAACCAGGACCTGAAAATCTATGGAATTCCGTCACAGCAATATATCGAGGATCGCTAGGACTTGCGTGATAGATAGGAGGTCTGGCAAAAGGCATAGATGCAGCCCAGGTGCAAAATCAAAAGAGAGAATTTTCGTGTTTCGGCCAAAACCTTGTGCGCAAACGAAAATATCCTAAAGTAAAAACCGAAAAACGAAAACGCAAACTTACAACAACATGTTGCAGAGTAAACGCACAAGGTTTTGTAGGAGAACTTCGCTCCACTTAAAGGAAACGTAAAAATCAAATAAAACAACGGTAGCTAAAGATTAACATTTTCCAGAAAATCGACCGCCTCGAACGGATTTTTCGGTCGGAATGCAAGCTTTCCAGAAATGATCCTCCGACTTTCTCCGGGGCTATAGTTTCAATCCCGATTTTTTTCTGCGGCTACGATTCGCACCCACTCCTATTGAAATCGGTGAAAACGAACATGTCCTCGACCACGAAACTGACGAATCAAGACTTGCCGGGCCGAGCCCGCTGGCACCAAAATGTAGGGACGCGTGAGGGAAATCAGCGCCCGCATGGTCTCGATAATTTATATTAATAGGTTGTCCCGGGGGTCCCCGGGACATGTCCCGGGGGTGTCCCGGGGTGTCCCGGGGCTCCCCGGGACAAGTGTCATGGGGACGTCCCGGGGGTCCCCGGGACATTTGTCCCGGGGGTCCCCGGGACATCCC
>CAJNIZ010024224.1:162541-193287 GCA_905231905.1 Symbiodinium pilosum | reverse complement strand
AAATTGCTCATGAGGAATTTTTGGGTTCCCGGATTTATTATTTATTATTAGAGGGGGGTTTATTAATATGAGGAAGAGATTATTGACAATGAAGTGGACACTGGGGTTGTGTCAGGGGTACATAGGTAATCAGTATAAAACTTTGCCCAACCCCAGTTTCCATTTCATGTTCCCTGTTCTTTTCCATTTGAATATCCCATATATTTGGGTGGTTGTCAAAATTATGTTCCCTTTTTGGGCACCCTAAATACTAGGTGCCGTATTCTAATAGGGACCCAAAAACGGACCATAATTTTGACAACCACCCATTTGAGGGTAATATACCTAAACCCTGAGATGGCACTCTTGCCTGCTTTGCGTAAACCGGATTCAGGATGAAAACTGGCGGGGGATGGGCGGGCACCTGGGGTTGAGATTCGCGCGACTTGCCGACGGTGACGTAGCAATCAGATGAACTGGGTATGGTGTTGGGGTGGAACGCTTGAACGATAAGCATTTAGGATTCCAGAAGATATCCCGGGCATGACTGATTTTTCTAAACGACATGTTTGACAGCGCTACATATTTTAGAGCTGTAAGGTGTGGGTCTCATGCATCTTATGAGTTTCGGGGACGTTTTGGGAAGGACTCTGGCGACTGCTTCATTCTTGCAGAGTCTTGCGTTTAGGGTCCAGGATGGTCTCGGGTTTAGGTTCGAACTCTCATTTGCTTGCTGGAACGGAGTCGGGCTTCGGGGTTCCACAACCGATTCTAGTCCATGAAGCTACTACGAGGAATTAGGAAATCCCAACCCCCCAAACAAGGACGCTACAATAATCAGACTATCATATGATTCCTTTCTTTTACAGTCCTTACTTTAGGATACTTCCAATTTGCAGTCACTATTATACATCGGTGGCATTGGCTTCGCTCTTTATTAATCCATTGTCCTCACCATCAGCAAGTAAACGTCACCAACAACTTCTTATCACACACTTAAACTCCTTGCGTAACCCAAACTGTCAAACCCAAAACCTTCAACCCACAACAGCCCTAACTATATATCTGCCAAGATCTCCTATCATAAACCTGGTTCGGAACGAGCCGCATGTCAACTCCCCCATCAACACGCCCATGGGCATGAAACTCAGGCATTCATACGTGCCCACTGCCGCTAGTGCTCCTGCTACGTCTACTCCTACTATTGCTACCGGTACTACTCTTACTGCTAGCACCAATAAGAATTAGCCACTGTAGGGGATCCAGACAACATCATGCACCCCCAACGCTTTCAAAAGCAATGCCCCAGCCCTTCCGCACTTTGAACTGTCCGCCCGACCTCAAACCTCCAAAGTACTACGCGCCCCCGTGAGTTTTCCAAACGTACAGAATCCTGTCAATCCCCAATCATAGTTTCAAGGATAACAGCCCCGTATTTCTGCTTCCGAAAACCACCCCACCCCCTCAAATCCCGTTGTTGGCACTGTCTGGGATATGAAATCCGTACAGCATGGGTAAATTAGAGGATGCTCTTTTACAAAGCCTGGAACCAGTACGCATAACCTGGAGGCTTGTAGGGCCAAGAACCTTGACCCCAAGAAGATTGAGCAAGCAAGTCCATAGCACAATCCTCTGCACCCAAATTCCCCAAACTTTTAAACCACTATGCATTGAAGTTATCTCCAGCCTCCTGTAGAAGCACACAACGAACCCCCTGAAAGGGGAATCCCTACGGACGCTAGGGAATCCTAGGGGGTAAAATTGGATTTTGGAAATCCTTCTTAGGTTTGAATGTTTCGGGTTTAGAGCATGAAGCGTCCGTCTGAATCCCAAACGCCAGCCCACTCCGGCAGACGCAGCGCCTTATAATAAACGTTTAGGGCTTAGGGATTTAGGGGTCTGGGGATTTAGGGCTTAGGGCGTAGCTACCCACCCCAAAATGGAAAAAATGGCAAAACCATGGAAAACAAAATGGAGACTAGGGTCTTGTAGGGGATTGATAGAAGGAAGTAGTTGCCCCAATCCCCAACATTCAGACCCTGTTATAGTCATCTGATAGTTTTAGGCACTTTCTATTTGGGGCTGTGGCAACTACAACCCGCACCTTGCCCAAACTGGGCTGCTGCTGATTACGGTTCCCCTGGCGTTTACACGGCTCAACGCGAGACACTGGGCTCAGAAATGGGTTGTATACACATATATAGTGGAGTGTAATTACTGGGGGTCTTAAGGGGTCCTTGGCAGCAACCCCGCAAACTGGACGCCAACCTGCATCTGAAAACCCAAACCAAGCGGCCAAATCAAGTAGGGAAACAAGCGCGCTCCCGAGGCCTCTGGGGAAAGCATCACAATGTGTACCAGTCCTATGGCTAGAGTTCAAGGTTTAGGGTTGTGCTAGCAACGTTAGTAGAAATGTCAATGGTACTATGAAGGTTTGACTTTCGAGGGTTCGGGGGATTGCCGAGCTTGAAAGGTCAGGCTATACATCCTAGATCCCTTCCTCACACCTCTCCTTCCAAAATTTCAGGTGCTTCACAGGGAGCCAAGAGAGAACTAACAGGCTTTATCACCTAGCCAGGGGCAAGTGCTGCAATAAATTCCTTGCAAGAATAGACCCGACCACAACATCACGTATCTTGTCCTCGTAAACTTAAGGCAACTACCAAAATCTCTGGACTTTGAAGGTTTCAGGGTCTTGGGTTTCGGGCTCCATGAGCTTTATCAGGAAACTGAAGAGTTGATGTGAGCACGGGCAGATAAGGTTCATGTGGGTTTAGGGTTTAGCCTTTGGGATTTTGGGTTAATATGGGTTTAGGGGTCACATAGATTCAGGGCTTAGGGTTTAACAGCAGACGTGCGCTTGTAGCGCTCAACAGCGGCTGCAGGGCTCCCATTGAAGAACTTCTGACAACGGATCCTTTCTTTGATTTACCTCCATAGCGCAAGCTCAAAACCACGCATCAACATCTACGCAAACAAATCTACAACTGTTGAATCGACATTCCTTCTATGATCCCAATAAACCCCTCATGAAGATCCTTAGATTTGGCATTTCCTAGCATGCCCTCAACATTAAACTCTGTTAGGGCGCCCAACAAGGAGACACATGGTTGACAAACCCGCAAATCCCATTCGCCCGCCTATATGCCTCGCCACACGTGCATCATTGCCATTAAACGCTTTCAGCAGCAACTGTGCCTGGATGAGGGTGATCATGGAGGTGTATCTGTGGTTCGCTATATGGGTAAGTCAGGCTTGTCTCCAAGGTCTCCAGAAGTAGCCACCGACATGGCCCTAAACCCTGAACCCTCGGACCCCAAACCCTGAACTGCAAAGTGGTTTGAAATTCCCCGAAAGCCGGTGATTAAGGAATATGCCTTATAAACGATACTAGAATCCCTACTATGACTTAAGGTATATAATATGGCTTAGGGTTTAGGCTCTCTTTTTATAAAACAAAGTTTGCAATATTTCTTCTGTAAGGTCATGGGTTCAACTAGTAACCCCCTCTATACTACCCGCCTAGGTTCCCCCCTTAATTAACCTTAATTAGGCTTAACTATCCCTAAATATCCTTAATTAAGGGGTGAACCTAGGGGGGTAGTATAGAGGGGGTACTAGTTGAACCCATGATAAGGGTGTTGAAGGATCTTTGTCTACCTGAACTACGCCAGGGACCTTGGCCAGTCCTACGCTGACAACAAGGGGTACGGGGGTTTAGAGTCTAGGGTTTAAGGATTCGAGGGCTTAGGGTTTAAGAGTTCAAGGGTTTAGGGTTTAGGGTTTAGGGTTTAGGGGTGTAAGGGTTTTGGGTTCAGGGTTTAGGGTTTAGGGCTTCGCAACAAGGATAATAGGCTGAACCAAAGGACAAATCCTCTCCCGAGTTATTGAATCCCCGCCGCCCCTAGTGTGGAATAACCCCATCCTGCTATAGTATACTATATGGGGAATATTTGATATTAGGCGGGTGTGGGGTTTTTATATTGGAGATGGGATTGCCAGGCCAGAGTACGGATAGAAGGGGATATGCGCAGATTTTTAAGAATCATTCTGATTGGGGGTGGGGCATCTGGTCTGTATAACAAGGATTTCAGCCGGCAAGAGGTTGCCTCTGGTGAAACAAGGCCTTAAAGCCGTACGTGGCAGGCGTAAGACATGGCTTCTTGCAGCCCTGCTACAAGCTTGCTCCCTATAAGCAAGACAACTGCGCTTTGGGCTTGCTACTGACACGGCCGCGTAACTCCATCTGCCTGCCCTTGCTAGGAGGAACCTATCCTAATAGCAATACATGGTAACCTATGTAAAGACTTCGACAATCCCTTCCATCATTCCCTACCAGAAAAAGGCAAGTTTCAAGTCCACTCGAGCAAAAGCTACACCTGCTCTGTGCACCCATGAGTTCTGGAGGCTTACAGGGGGGTAATATGGGGACCAAATAGGGCCAATTATGGAGCTAATTAAAGGGGATACTACGAGTTCAGACGATAGCTCATGTAGCTAGCACATGGGACATCTCCTTACACAATGCCCCTGCAGCCTCATGTAACAGCTAGACAATTGAAACACAGCTTCGATGTACCCACAAACAATTACACGGTTATGGCCACTACCAGCTCAACATCCCAAACCCTAAACCCTGAACCCTGAACCAATATTGCTTCTACATTTTGAAGTTGAAGCTCAAGAATTACACCCAGGAGCACGTGCGTGGAGCGTAAGGACGCCTGGAGTGGCTAGGTTGAAGGCTTAAGGTGTTGGGGACACGAGGCTGGGAGTTAGGCTTTATGTGTTGAGGACTTCCAGGGCTTTATGGCCTTGGGGGCCTGCATGCCCCACACCATAGCCCTAGTCTTCAGGCTGTCGGCCGCGGTCAGAGTCGGGCTTAAGAGTTTGAGGAATGAGAGGTTGGTGGATGTATGATTTTTTGAGGTACCTTGTACTACCCTAATTGTACAAATAATGTGGAACCACTAATTTGGAACCATAGTATTGGTAATTATTCCCATCTAAGCTCCCATATACCCCCAGATTCCATTTCAGTTTCCATGTTTTCCATGTACTTCCCATTATCAGCGTAATATCCCTAAACCCTTCGGGCCCCTTTTGCCGAGGAAAGGGGGCTTAGGAGAGTGTCGGCCTTCCTTCGAGCTTTTCCAAGATAAACTCTCGTGCCATGTGACCATGAAAGGTCCTCTCTCCCTAAACCCTCAACCCTAAACTCCAAGCCCTGAATCCTAACCCGAAGCCATAAGCCCTGAAAACCCTGAACCTCAATCCAGGAGCCCGTTCTCCGTTCTCGGACTTGGGCTCTCAGGATTCGGGATTCGGGCCCGTAGGTCCGGGTAGAATTGAGGGTTGCAGGCTTAGGATTGAGAGTGAGGTGCGTAGGGATTGGGAGAATACCACGCCGCTATCCAACCTGTGAAACTTCTGCAAGCATGGAACCTGCTTAGGGTTTTAAGCGCTTGGGATCCGAAAAGCCCATGCAAGTAACGTTTACAAACCTTAGGGCCCAATGCAGATTTTACTTGTGTACTTGGAACCCTGGGGAAGCATTCCTAATTGTGTCAGGGTTTGTGGCGTCTTTCCTCAACCTATAGTCCCCCTTAAGTAGATAGAATATGGCTTTGGGTATATTATGACAAGATCCCCATATACCCCATAATCTATCCCTAAACCCTAAACCCTAAATAGTTTCCTTTTTCCTTTCCATTATCCCTCTATAACCCCAATAATATATTTCTACTTAAGGGGGACAATAAACCCTAAACCCGAGTAGCCCTAAAAGTTGCAGCTCAGCGGCTCAGCGCCAAACCGCTAAGCTGGTGGAAGAGTATGAGAGCCAAAGCGCGGCGCCTCTGTTTCAAGGCAGGAATGGTTCAGGGCTGATGTATCTTTTGAGTTCTGGGGTTTGCGTTGGCAAAAAAAGTTTGAAGGCTTCAAGTAAACCCTACACCTACAGACACGATTTTGACATCTCATTCCCCCGAACCCAGGACCCCAAAACTACTACCAGTATCATGAAGAGGCTCTGACGTTGAGATTGGGGTTGCCAGCACCGTCTTATCGAAACTGTAGGCCCTGAGAAGTTCAAGGCTTAGGGTTTCGAAGGTTGACAAAGAGCCCTTCAAAACTCCCAGGTGCCTAGGCCCTTGCCGGTGGGATGGATTGTATGGACTGTTCTCCTGGATTATGTAAGGACTACCCTCGAAATCCATTCCTTTCCCTGCCAAGCACCAGGAATAAAATGGAACGCTCGAAAGGTTTAGGGTTCAGCGCACAGGGCTTCTGGACCACTCACAACATTACGACTGCCTGAGGTGCCACCTAAGACAAACCCGCACATTCAATGAATGCGCATTGTGGTGACTACCATGAGGCAGGGTACATGGACAGCGATGGACATCTATATTCTTTCATTTCTTACTGACGAGCAGTATGCCAAGCCTGACTCCCTTGTTCCTGAACAGTGAGCTCTGCTTGCCCCAAATCCTGGAGTCGGAGTGACCGGTGCAGGAAGTCTTATAACCCCCACCCCTGAAACCTGAATCCCAAGCCTTTAAACGCTGGACCTTAGGTACTGCCCTCACCCATGAACAGTTCATAACTGGCGTAGTGTTACTGGTTGGGGCAGTCTGCAACCTAAACCCTAAACATGTCAAGCCTGCATCTTCCACGAATCCCAAAACCTGAAAGTGCCGGAACTGTCCCAACCTTGAACCCAGAACCCCCGGTACCCGCACCCCTGCAAACCCCAAACCCCTAGACCATACCAATAAGTCTTGAACCCAAACTCTAGCCCTGGAACCCCATACATCCAAAAACCATGAAGCACGACACCCGCTTCTAGCCCCTGAACAGAAAAACATCCTACATAATGAGCCCAAAACCCTCAGACTCGTCCCCAAAAGGCAACATTCAAAGCGGAACTCTACACCCTGAACTCGACAGCTTTCCGTGGGCCAAATACGACATCCCCAACGGGGACCCTCATAATCCCTTTAAATCCCCTATATGACCCTAAACCCTAACCCTCAGCCCTGAACCTTAAGCCCTGAACCCTTAAACCCTAATCCCTAAACCCGAATCACTAAACTCTAAACCCTAAGCCCTAAACCCTTAAACCCGGATTAGCCTAAACCCTTAACCCTAAGCTCCTAACCCTCAAACCCTAAACCCTAAATCCTAAACCCTTAATCCCTTAACCCTATATATCCCCTTAGGGGCCCCAGACAGAGACCCTAAGCCCAGCCAAATGCCCAGCCTTTTTCGGCGCTCCTCCTGGGCATTCCCCGCCTCGAGTTTGGGTTTAGGCGTAGAGAAGGTTTAGGGTCTAGGCTTCAAGGATTTTAGGGTTTAAGGGTTTAAGGGTTTAGGGGTTCAGGGGTTCAGGGGTGCAGGGTTTCAGTTTTTTTTTGCTTAGGGTTTCAGGATTTGAGGGTTAAGGGTTTTATTAAGGGGTTTAGGGTTTAAGGGTTTAGGGTTCAAGGTTTAAGGCTTCACAACAAGGATAATAGGCTGAACTAAAGGACAAATCCCCTCCCCAATTATTCAAACTCCCAAAGCTCCGTGTATTGCGCTACACTGTAATGTATTGGGGTTCCCCGATTCTCCCGTAGATACCGCTGCAACGAAGGGAGCTTAAACAGAATTGCCAGGTCTCGCAATTTGCAAAAGAAGCATTGACCCCACACATGTTTCGAGTACATTACAATCACTACTTGCGAAGGCTTTGAGTGGCCGGCGGCAGCTAAGTGTCGAAAACACGAAACAGTACTAGGATCAACAATTCCAGGATATACCCTGGCGAAAGCCGCGGGAACAGAATCTATGATGAGTAGCTGCAAGCCCCTTTCCAGTCCCCAAATCAAAGCCAACCCATGGATAAGGTCCAGGGTCTAACCCTCGTAAAATTGCGCTTTGCTCTTGGGCGGACTTTTTTAGAAAACGACCCTCCAGTATGTGGATCCGCCATGGCAAGATAAAGCTTGCCTCCTTTTGGGGTAAGCTATCCTTATCAAACTGCTCGCGCGGTTACGGGGACATATGGCATGTGGAGTAGAGACTGCGATGCTGCGCTTGGCTTGGCATTCATGTAACCAAGCATTGGTGGTCGCTTTTTATTTCAGGGGGGTTCCAGTCAGGATCGCTTCGTTCAGGAAGCTTTATCCGCTAAAGTCTTACTGAGAATTACCACTTCCTGAAGACCCACACCAACCTCCCCATGACGCTTCCATATGGTAGATTCCCAAAATTAAGTCATACCATTTTGGGGTTCCCAATAAAAAAGGATTGTAGAATTTTGGGGGTTTATATTGGCGTCGCCTTATTCAGGGAAACTACCATATCATCTTAAGTTTGCCAGAAAAGCCCCTGTAGAGCCCTGGCCGCAGACCCCCTATTGTCTTTCGACTCGTCACTGAAGAGTAAAAATCGAGAGAAAACCCTATTGCACCAAACTCTAGGCCGTAAACCCTGAAGCTACCATGAGCGACGAAGATGATTATTGAAAGAGTAATGATTGAGTAATGCTGGTCAAGTGCTGCTAGGGAGGTCTTCTTTGTGGCGGTATGGGACTTCAAGAAGGTAATCCCTGCTTCGCCTGCCGAAATTGAAATCGCTAACCCTTAAATCCCAAACCTCACACACAAAGCCCTAAACTTGAAAATCCCTAAACCCTAAACCGTAGAAATAGGAGTTTCCATCTTAATTTCCATTACCCCCAATATAACCCCAAACCCCTACTCCCCAACCCCTCAGCCACCTAACCCCTGCGATGGCCGCACGCCTTGTCAACCAGGGATAATGATGAATGTGCGCTGAAGAAGCGCCTGGGACTCTGGCACTCAAATCTCGGAATTCTAATCGGGGTTAAGGTTGAAGGATTTAGGGGTTGAGGGGTTTAGGGCTTACGGTTTCGGGGTTCAGGGTGACCAAGCTCCAAAGTATGGGACCCGCAAAAGACTAGTAAGAGTGCTAAATACAGTAAATATTTGTCGCTTTAGTTGTAATTCGTATCATGACCCTAAACCCTAACAACCTGGGTCGTTAACTTTTGTTTCCTTGTATACCTACGGTTTAGGGTTTAACGCTTCGGGTTTCTATATATCAGATGCGCTCTGCGTAACATTATAGGCTCAGAAACTCAACCAAGACAAGCTGAGGGACAGAAGTTGTCTCCTCCGTCTGTGGTAGCCTACTGTCCTTTGCAAGGTGGCGATATAAAAGGTGCTGCAGATGTAATTGTAAGAGCTATAGTCATAGTACCTGGGGGTAAAACATGGGACCCCGACTTTGTGGACGTACCCACACATGGTTCCATGTGGATTTCTCGTGGCCACTGTAAGGGGGGCATCTGGAAGCCCTAAACCCTAAACCCCTAAACCCTAAACCCCTAAACCCTAAACCCCTAAATTCCCACCCAGGCCTGCTCAGGCCGTACCCACCTTTTTCTAGGGTGCCTGGACCCAGAACTACATCCGGCAGCTATTCACGCCATAGCTACTATGCAAGCCTAAAAAGTTTTAAGAGCGTGAGCTGCACCTCCAGGTGAAGGAGGGAGACCCGAAAGACCTGCAAGTCCCACGGCTTCGTACTCGCCAGACCCGCGGCCCGTTGTTTATTTGAGAAATGAAAGAAGAGTGGGAATTTAGGACGTCAGCCCGAAACCCGAAAAGGAATAAAGTTGGGCGGATGCCTGCGTAAGCAGGGGGTGGGAAGAATTAAACCAACACACCAACCCTTGGTTTGTTGGCCACGAAAGATGTGCCGTCGCAAGATATGCCGCCCCCCCACACCCCGGGGTGTGTCGGGGCGCCATTTCTACATGTTACCTCTCGCCGCCGCGCAGCAAGACGCCCTGAACCCTAAACCCTGAACCCTAGACCCTGAACCCTAAACCCCGGGCCCTAAACCCTGAACCCAAGCTGGAAAGACAGGAGAAAAGAGAAACGAGTAGGCGCGATAATCGCGAAGAGTTTAAAGACAAAAAAGGCCTCGCAGGCCCAAACTCTTTAAGTTGAGTACTGCCCCCACCCAGTAGCAGTTAGGTGATACATGTACATAAATATATATATATATACATACGAATATGATATGTGTATACGTTTTATATATATATATGTGTATGTATGTGTTAGCTATACAGCCCTTGAACCATACCAACCCTATTTCAGACTGTTGCTGGGTAGGGGCAGTATGCAATCCATCAAGAATGAGCTCGAAAGCTGAAAGTCTGCATAGCGGCTTCGTGCGGCGTATTCTGTCCAAACGAAGTAACCTTAAGGGTCCGAGGACCCAAATAATGGGGTTTCAGGGCCCAAGTACCATTAACATTAATGGTATTTGGGCCCTAAAGCCCTATTATTTGAGTCATTGACCCTTAGGGTAATAGATTTAGGTTGAGGATTTTGAAGAATACCCCCCGCGATTCAGAACCCAGACTGGTCGGACGTCAGATCTTCGTTTCTTATCTGAAAATATGAACGGCTTTCAAGCCTGGAGACTCCAAAATAGAAGGCCTTGCTATATGCCAGCTGTAGAAGGTCAAGGGCTCACTGTTTCATGCCTCATTCCAGAAACTCCGGCCATGTGACATGCGGCACTGCGTCACCACGCCACTAGTGCAATCCCGGGTGCCCTTTGAAAGCAGCTTCGCTTCTTGACTCTTTTGCGCGCCAGTGCTACAATGCACAAGTGGAACATCACGCGTCTGCCCTCAACTCAAGGACCCAACACCTACAGGCGTCCAGCAGTAGTAAGAATAAACCCTCAATTACTCCAACCCTTCAAATTTTTCCGTGAAACCCTGATTATTGAATTCCCTAAAGCTCTCAACACTTTCCTTCCTGAGCCCTTAGCCTAGAGATCCAAAAACAGATCCAAAACGCCCAAATGTAGGTATTATTTGTGGACGTTAAGGCCCAATGTAGCATATCATTCACGGATTTAGAGCCTATGTCACCCTTGAGTTTTCATCTCATGCTACATGTCATGCTCCATTATTGGGCTCAGATCACTACATATCCTGGCTTACTCCACGCATAAGCCCTATATGCTCCATAATATAACCGTATATAACCTCTACACAACCCCATTACAGTAGTTTCCATTCTATTTTCCATTATCCCAATATAACCACTAGAAATTACCATGTTCTACTATAGTAGTTTCCATTTTCTTTTCCGTTATCCTTATATATAATACCTGGATCCCCAGGGCTAGCCGTCTAAAGAAAGCGGAGTCCAAGGCAGCGAAAGCGTCGGGAGCGTGCCCGAGCTTTGTTGGCGGACCCTGTGGACCAGCCCCTGGATGCAGGAGAGTAAGGATTTAGGGGCTACTGGGGTTTGGGTTTGGGATTTAGGGTTTAGGCTATTGGTTTGCTTGGGGTTTAGGATTTAGGGTTTAGGTATTAATTGGGGGTTTAGGATTCTTAGGGGGTGCTTGGGGTTTAGGAGTTGGGGTTTAGGGGTTTGGGGCTTGCGATTCCCTCACGGGTTTAGGGTTCAGGTTTTAGGGGTCTCAGGTTTTAGGGGTCAAGGCTTAGGGACCATTACCAACCTTCCCCCAACCATGCGTGATTAAATGGAGATGGAATCTGGGGCTACGGCGAATTACGGGGATTTTATTGTAGGGGTCTAAATTCTTGCAACTGGGTTTTGCGGGGGCATTCTTCCAGTGTAGCTGTATCTGAATAAGTTGGGAATAAGGGAATACGGTTGGTGGCAATTCAGGCTTCTAGTTAAGTGTTTAGGGGGTAAGCGGTGAATTTATCGTGTCCTTCTCCTTATGTATGTTCGTTGGAGAGCACCTAAGCCCAAACCCCTAAACCGAGTTCTTACTCGGTTCAACCATGAAAGAACATTTCACAGGACTTGTTTGGATGGCCCACAGGGTCCAAGTACTGTATACTCACGTTAGGGCCCAGAGTGGCTCATATGTACGTACTTGGTAGAGTTGTACATTTGGTGTGCACCTGGAACGTTGGGGTTAGGGGTTAGCATGAAGTAAGGGATCAGGGGTTCAGGATTTAGGTGTTGTAGGGTAAGCAAGGTACACTTAACCCACGCGGAGCCTCAATGGTCTTGAAAACCAGCTTTCTGCAAAGCTAAACCTTGACACCATACTTGGACCTCAAAGTACGTAAAATATGGCCCATCGGCCCTGAACGTTGTCAAAAACGAATTTTCTATATTTCTGGGATTTGGGCAACCACTGCCCCAGTGTACTATGATGCTTCTTATGAAAATCCAAATGTGTACCCTCATTGTGGGATATTATCACATGACGTCATAGTCAGGTTAGGCATATGGGAAACAAAGTCCTCCCATTTATTGATTTGCTTTCCGGGCGAAACACGAAAGCCGCCATTCCCATATCCTTGTTGTACCACTGCCGCCAGCTCCTGCAATCCTTGACCTTGCACAGGCCCATGGCGGTTACCCAGAAAGCCGAAATGCTGTAGAATATGACGCGGTACTATGTAGATCTAAGGAACCTTGATAGTACTGCTCACGGGAAGAAAGTACTAAAACACCATGGTGCCGGAATGAAAGCACCTTTTCGTAACCCTGCACTTGGCTTCTCAGGACCGTCCAAAGCAACCCATGACCCGCAGCAATTCTCAAGTCTTGCAAGCACCGAAACTTCCTGGTTCCTAATAGGGAATAAGGGAACATGTTATACAGGGATTGCATGAGCATTTCCACATAGCATCAGAGCAACCCTAGAGAGCGTAAACCTCAATTCCCAATCCCGAGACTAATAATATACCCAAATCCCTTTTTCTATCTACTTAAGGGGGACTATAGTCCCTTAATAGCAATGTGACGGAATTTTGTCCCCTAAAGATCACCCCCTAGGGATTTTAATAAGACCAAAAGTCTAAGTTATCATCCCTGAGGCCTTAACTCCAATCTGTCAGCAATTAAGGCCTTGGGTTTAGGATGAGCTTCCAATCCCAAACCACTAAGTTCTAGACGACGTGTAACTCACATAGGGGTGATAAGAGATCCCAATGAAGCAGAAGATGATCATCTGCTTCTGGTTATCAGATTACGTTTTGAATGTCTCCCTTGGTTCAGCAAATTCAAAGACAACACTACTTGGAGGGCCAGTGGAACTTTGTAAGTAGGTTAAAATGGGGATTACCAGGGTGCTTGTTTTATTTGTAGGGGTTATAAGCGTGTTACCAAGTCCCCCTGACCCTCTAGGCACCCATCCTGTACCCAAGGCTGGCAGGGGAGCCTCAGCCGCCCAAAGACGAAATTGTTGAGGCGCATCATTAGACCGGAATGAGGGGTTAATACGGGGCCTGAATGATTGCCAATTTGGGGTCTCTAGAGCCTGTTTCTAATTATGTAGTAGAACCTACCTCAAACAGGCGTCAACATGATGTTGCTATTTTTCTCAGACCGCCATAGAGCGCAGAGGCCCCTGCAAGTCGAGAAACGTATGATTATGATCTTTGTGGCGCTTTATGGGGTTCATGGTTTAGGGTTTAGGGTTGGGGTTTAGGGGCTAGGGCTCATGGACTTGTGCTTGGTGCTTGGGATGGGGGTTTGGAGCTCTTGGTACTTCTTGACATTGCTACACGAAGGATGAAGAATATGTACCTGTATTTACATCCTTGTGTGGCTTCTCTATTGCTACCAAGAAGCTGTGTAACATCTACCTTCAATTCAGAGGAATCACGTTGGAGCCATTGGCTTAGTAAGCATTCCAAGTTGCAGGGATGATCTTGAGTCTCAGAGGTAAAGTTTGTACCCTCAATGTTTGTACCCTTGGGTTCCCGGCGAAAACTCAAGGAAAACTCCTTGGCTGAGATTTCAGAATGTTGGCTTAGATTTCAGGGTCCTGGGTCTTATTTAGGGTTTAGGTCTAGGGGTTTGGGCTTGTGGTTGTCAGTGCTCAGCGTGTTCTCAGTCAGTGAATCGGTTGCCGTAGTCGCCATGCGCCCTGCTTTACTGGTTTTGAAAAAGGCTCTTAGCGGATTTCTTGCCTTTTCATTTCTACTTTACATGCCTGCAACTATAGGAGACTATGAGAGCTTTGAGCCCCACACCAGAGCGGCCATCCAGACAAACGTGCCGCCCGACCAAAACACTCAACCTGAAATGCGTTGACCCTAAAGCCCTATACCCCCAATCCCTAAACCCCAGTCCTTCTACCCGAATCCCTGAATCGTGACTGCTAATCCTTATCCCTTGCGAACTACCTGGACCCCTAAAGTAGGTAGAATAATAGCCCAAAACCCCCAAATGTAGCCCAAAAGGCCATTATTCTACATACTGTGGGGGTTCAGGTAAACTCTAATACCTAAGCCCTGAAGTCCACAAAGGCGCCTAGTAAGCCTCCGGCGGATGAGTCAGAGGCGAACAAGGCAGCTATCACATCAGATGTATAGGGTAGTAGGAGTAGTGGTAGGTTTAGGGTTTAGGGTTTAGTAACTGTAGGAATAGTGATACTGTGGATACTAAGAGTCCTGCATGGCCTTAGTATACTATAGTCCCATAATTCCCAAGGTATAAGGTACTTGAGCATCCACCGTAGTATTAGTAACAGTAACAATAACAGTACGACTAACAGTATTAGGTTCAGGAATTGAGGGTCTGCGTTCAAGGTTGAGGGTCCGGGGTTGAGGGTAGAGGGTTTCCGGTTTATGGCCTAGGCCTAGCGATTCAGTTTACGTAAGGTTTTAGAAGCTAAGGTTGAACATCCGGCTCTTTCAGGCTTTACTTGTTGGGTATTATATATAGGGGTGATGGAAAAGAAATTGGAAACTATATCATTATAGGGATGATATAGGGATCAGCTTTTGGAGATCCTTCCAAGATATGGTCAGGGCCTTGAGAGGTTCTGTATCTCTGGCATGTAGAACTTACGTGGGGTCCTATCACCGCCCATAATAGGGAACAAGTCAAGTTTCCAAACCAAAGTCCTGGCCCGCAGTTCTGTGTGGAGAGGGCTTTACAGCCTCCAGTACATCATCAGGTAGGCGTATGCTTGAAAAATTGCCAGGCACGGCCGTACCCGTTTAGGTGGTGGACGGAGACCTAGAAGTTCCTCTACAGCTTCCTTTTGATTCAATAACTGCACAACTAAAGCTCTCCGAGCGATACAAATTCCGATGCATGAGAAGCCTAGGGACGTGAGAGTTTAATTATGGTAACCGAAAGCCACGCCTTGGATTACGTCTAGTTTCCCCGCAATCTCAATAACGTTTCGCTATCATGTAGGTGCCGTGACATCGGTACCCCTTTTTTTTTGGAGGCGCAAAATAATGCATGTGTTGTTATTCCAGCTGATTTCAACTAACACTTTCTTCTTCAAGCGCCCGCGAAAAATTCAAATGTCCCACAATGGGCATTTGGAAAAGGATGGCATCGACACTTCCTCTGTTGAGTTGCATGTCCTTTTTGTTTGGGCTGCTGGGTGTTGAGAATGCATTCTTCTTACGTAAGGGCCTTAGCATTCGTGCTGTGTGTGGACCTAAAGGCCTAGACCTCTCTTACAGCTGCCCTCACAGACCTTCGGCGCAACATCCCCCAACGTTAAGCGCACTTACCCCACATACCCTTACAGCAACCTTAATACTAAACCCTAAACCTTCAAGAGATGCATCTGTTTTCCATGTTCTTTTCAATCTCATTCTCCATTATTCTATCTCTGAACCCTCCACTTGTGCTTGGAGGTTGTTTCATCTCATGAAGCTCCCACTGCGCCAGAGCCAAGCACTCAGCAAACGCAGATGCTTAGGATTTAGGGTTTAGGGGGGTTGTTAAAAGTTTGCATGTAGGGATTCTACGGAGGGATATGAGGTGCATGTAGGGTAGGATAGCCGGGAGGGGCAATCAAATCAAGAATAGTTGATTACAAAGATTGATGCAGGCTTTGTTCTTGCAAATAAGTTATCCGAGCCCTTGCGCCCAGCAAGAGCTCAACCCTAAACCTGAAATCCACCTTTAAGTCTGGCTTTGTGCATGTGGGGTCTTCGGAGACTGGGTGACAAACTGCGGACCAAGTAACTTGCTCAACTCTAGCAGTTCACTTTTTTTCCGAATAGCCCATAGTAAGGCATGTGGGCTGTTTGTAGTGGTATCATGGGTAACACATACATGGGCTGAAAGAAATCCAATATAATGGTCCCAGGGCTAGGGTGTAGGCTGCCTCAAAACGACTTCAAAGTGATATTGATAATTATTCAGGTCCGCACGGTAACGAAGTATATAACCATGCTGTGCTTCGAACCTCAGGCAAATTAAATTGTTTCATTTCAAGCCAAACAGCTCTCAGGCGTGCTTCAGATCCTTGTGCAGAGGGAGGGTGGTGGGCGGATCTCGCTGCCCATGATAGACCTCTAAATCCTACACAGGCCCGTGAAATTGTTAGCCCATGCTCCTGAGAGTCTCATCCTAAACTCAGCCGGAGTCTTCCAAGGAGCGGGTGGTCTCTGCGATGTTTTCTTATAACACCGGGTTCCGCAATAGTCGATCCTCGTGAATATCCTCAGTTTTTGGGTGAGTATGCAGCTGTTGGTTAGTTCTGATGCTGAGGACCCACGGACGTCCCAGCAGCCAGGGAACTTTTAGAATCACACCTTCCGCACTCAAAAGGCTACTTGTCAACGGAGAGAGCCTCAAGTAGACGAGCTATAGAAACCTCATACATAATGGCGGCTCATGATGGGACTTGCAAGAACGACGCACAAACTACACTTTGGACCAAGAGCCCTCTAGAAATTTTCCTCCGAAATGCACCAAGATCCAATATCCGAAACGTAGTAATTCCTTCCCCGAATACGTAAACCTCCACCCCCAAAAAGAAACATTCCAAATGCACTACCATTATATCAAATGAGGAATATGTATTACGAGCGGGAGGGGGTTTAAAGATTGTTTTAAGCCAGTGTCCATCTCATTTTCCTTTTGATTTTCCAGTTGGTTCTTCATTATTCTAGTTTTTTAGGTTTTTAGGCCCCTCAACTCCAAAGCTACATATCCCTTATAGCTCCTCTACAGGCACCTTGGCTTTAGGCCCCTAAACCCTATGCCTCAACATCCCGTGATGGCTCCTCTAAAGGGACGTTGATAGCCAAATCCCTAAACCCTATAATCCAAGGACCTCCGCACCACTCCCTCATCCCTCTGCTCCTCGGGCCGCATTTTTTTGTCTGAAAAATTGGTTTGTTGGTAAGGAACTTGAAATAAGGTACCATATACACATAAGTCTGCAGTGTACAGTACGTGTATAGTGAAGTGTAGGATTTTCCTATAATGGTGACGTAGTTTAGGGTGGCTTATCAGCAACCCAGAAATGGAGGGGAGGGGGGATTGCATAGAGAGATTTGTGGTTTTTGGACACGAGCGTTGCGGTTTAGAGGTTCGTGTTGTTTGCCGGTTGGGGTTTTGGGCTTCGGGTTCTAGATGTTGCACATCATGAAATTTAGGGTCGATGCGTTTCGGGATTCTGTATAGGTCCTGTTATAGGGATTGACACTGTTGTTCCAGGGAGTAGAGGGATTGATGTAGAGAGCATGTTGGAGGGGTTCGAGGAACATTAAGGCTTCTGGTTGGTTGGAAGCACTAAATCGAGTTGGGCAATTGAGTTGGGCGCTAGACAAGCGTATCAACCTACGACCAAGTATCCAGGTCCTCCCTTTCTCTGCACAGAAAGATTACATGTCGCCTTACAAAAGTTTTCTCAGAGTTGCGGATTCTTGTTAGGCGCTGAGCACTGAAGGAGAGGGGGTAGGGCGGGCCGCACCTTTCCTAGAAACTTCTCCCCTAACCTGGCTTCGAGTATCAAATATAAGCGCTAGGATGCTGAATAGAGCAGATGACGTACCCATGGAGTGGTACCCCACGCGCGCAAGAGGAAATACATGGTTTTTGCCAATGATGCATGCCCAGAGTGCCATCTCACGCGGCAAGGGCGGTGAGGTCATGTGAGTCTTGTCATTCCACTGAAATTTGCATCTGCTGGATGATGCCTGCCAGGGACCCCCACAATCCCCGCAGGGTCGTTCAAACTGGAAACTCTCCTGTCTAAACTAAATGCTTCTGTGAAGGTTCTCGAAATCTTGCGCCGGCAGCAAGAGGCGGAGAAAAAGGAGGATGCCATCTAGACTTCAGGGTCTGCGTTCGCGATCCTGAAGTAGATTCTGGAGGTTTAACATTCAGGCGTCTATGGCTTTCGAAACAGATGTGGACGTATGCAAGGGTTGTCACCGTTGGATGGATGCTATCTGATGTATTGAACTTTTTGGTGGGATGACAACCGTTTCCGTCTTCTGAAGCGGGAACTATTATAGGGGTGATAAAGGAGGATCTTAGGAGTTTAGACTATAGCTCCTAAACCCTAAGCTGTAAACCGTACATTAGGAGCTGGGATTTCAGGATCTTAGACTTTGGGTCATTGGGGTTAGGACGACACTGGATCCTGGCTCGGGTTCCTGAACCCCTGAACCTTAATCTCATTTGGCCTGCCAACCACAAGAAGCGGCGCTTCTTTCTGTTGGTGCCTGGTAGCTACAGTGGGTTATATAAGGAGTATAGGGCATATGTTGGGGTTATAGTAGGATAATGGAAAATGAGTGGAAACTTCTATTTAGGGTAGGGTCCAGCCCCTGACTGAATTTGAGTTTCCCAGCAAGGAGCGGGGTAAAGCCTCTGTTGCAGGTATGTACAAGCTCAGGCGTCCCTGCCCTGCATGTGGTAGCTTTGTTAGGCACAATTCCATTCCTGTGCGGTGCCCCTCTGCATGCTTCGTGGAGCGTAACGCGCGCACGCATGCGCGCGATCCTAAGCCTGAATCAACAAGATGGCGGTTGCGCAGTGAGGTACGGACGGAACCCTGTTGTTCAACAGCCAAACCTAAAGATCCCACAGTCCACTCCAATCTCAGGACCCCTTTCCTCAACTAAACCTAAGACTCCTTGGAAGTTGTGGCAAAAACAGGAGGAGGAGCGTCAGAAACAGCGAGAGAAAAGGCGCAAAGAGCATCCTGGACGAGAGTCAAGTGTTGGTTCTTGGTTTTGCAAAGGGTTTGGTAGACGACGGCGGTGAGAAGGACTCCCATGGGTGTGCTGGTTTCCTTTGCTTAGGAATGCAACTGTGTAGTGATATTGCTCTGGGGTCTATTGTCTACACGTCTTTGGCCGACAGCGGAGGATAAGCCAATGACCTAAATCTCTATACATCCCGTAGCTTAGGATAAGTGCTCTTTTCCTGAACTCGCCTCCAATTAACTAGAAGCTGGCAAATACCTTTTAAAATTCAAATGCGTTTTGGGGTACTTTGGATTACTTTACTTCAGGTTCAGAGTCACAACCTTTAAATTTCCTGTGTTATGAGGTTGCGGTCTTAGTTAGAGTCAGAGGCCTTCTACCTCCATGTACCGCTGGTACCAACCTTGCAAGATGCTTGGCATGTCCCCATACCATTCCATAAGATCCCCAAAGCAGATTTGTGGAACCCAACAAGTGCAGCATGGAAAGCCTTAGAACATACTGCAAACATGTCATATATCATAATATCGTCTAACATATTAATATCTGATAATATATCGATATATAGTATAACTTACTATAATTCAAGCCGTCAACCTTTCCCTTACCTTCAGCACTTATCCCTGGTAAATCTCAGGCAGGCTGCGAAAGAGAAAATGGAGCAGGAGAGAAACAAAAGCTCTGGGGTTTCGCTGCTGGAGCTCTGGTTTGGAGGTTGCGGCGCAGGGGTTTAGGTTTTGGTTTGGGGGCTCTTGGTTTGGAATTGGATTCAATGCTCAGGGTTTGGGTTTGGGGCTTCCGGGTCATCATATTTTGCAGTGGCGTGCCAGTCCTGGCTTCGTACAGGGCAAGGCTCGTTAGGTAGCATTGCGCATTTGAGCACTTCTCATATTCAGGTCCCCAGAATAACCGCCCAACACTCGACTAGTCTATTCCACTGAACTCTAAAAAGACACCAACAACGCTGACAAAGTTCCATTTGAGTTGTTCTGCACCCTGACGTAGGGTAGTAGGCCTTTGGTGTAAAACCCCAGCTGCGGACTTGGAGCTACTTCTTTGTGCAAAGTTGCAAAATCACATTCTTGGGTTTACATGGCAGTCACTTGGAAAGATGTATGAAAAGAGTCTGTAGATGACTTTCCCCAAACTGTCTGGAACAGTGCTGGATATCATAAGGCAATCAAGATAGCTGGGTGCTCGGGCCCTTCTTGAGATACAAACCCCACAAGAACATCGATTGCAGCGATTCGCTGGGTTCTAAGAGCAACAAACATGGAATAGAATTCCACTGCTGCCACATGCTGGGTTTGATGAAAAGGAAGGGATGGAGCCTTTTCCTGCCCCCGTGCCGATCCGTGTTCGGGTAAGATTTATGCGGCTTTCCCAAAATTAGGGGTACCTTTATGGGGGTCCCTACAATAAGGACTATAGTATTTTGGCGTCTATAAGGAGTTTTCGCTTATTTTGGGAAACTACCTTATCTCAAGGGATGTTTAGACTTGATGTTGGCAAGCTGCAGATGGTGCAGGTTTCCGCTTGCGTGCGAGCTCGCTGGTTCAATTACAACTCACCAACATTGTCAGAGGCGTGGTGGCTGCCCTTGAACTATACAACAGCTGTCCGAAGAAATCGCTGGGCAAAAAAACGGTATGGGTAAGTGATTAAGGTTGTTTTTTTTAATGGGGCAATGGTCCCTATAGGGGTCCTCATATGGCCCGAGTAATGCCCTTGCAGGAATCCCACAACCGATCTCCCGATTCCCCAATCAACAGAAGTAAGGCGACTTTCTACACATGCTGCATACGCAATGTTGACATCAAATACCCAGAGACTAGCCCAACAAAGCCCTTCTGAATTTAAGCGCGCGGAACTCTGAAGCGAGGGCCCTTAGATCCAGGAGAAGCAAGCCCAACAGAAGCAGCAAATGGAAGCTCAGCAGGTCCTTGTTTCAGGGTCATCGCCAAGGGCTCCATGGGTGGATTTTTGAAATTATCAGTGCCTCCAGAGGTCAGAGACTGAAATGTGGAGTGTGTTGGGATACCTGGGGTCCGAACAGAATGAACTGTCAAATTTCGGTTGATTTGTCAGATGCTCGTGAGACCTTGGTACAGGTATTTTAATTGCTTTTCCAAAGCCTGCTATACATAAGAGGTGGGAGTGCAATCTTTGCTTCGTTTTGAAAATCTGGGGTCCTCCTGTCTGATATTAGGATTTAGGTGTTTATCTGCGGGTCTTACGGTTGGAAGTTGAGGGAGAAGGGTTGATGGCTATAAGTCCGAATTTTGGAGTTTAACCTTCAGGGTTTGAGGCGCAGGATAGATTTGGGGTATTTTGGGGTTGAGGCTGTTTGGTTTGGGTTCAAGTCGGGGAGTCCCGCTATTGCCTTTATAGAGCATGCCAGGTTTTCTACGTGGCGGTATCATTTGTGGGCAAAGCAGATGTGCTTGTGGACAGTTTCTGCCAGCTTCATATCGCAGGCTGTCCGAGTCCGTATGGCTCTACAGAATCAGCCGTAACTAATAGCAAAAGTTCAGCCTCAACAACCTTGCAACAAACCCTGAACGTATACTATAATAATATATAACATACTATAGTCTACCATAGCTTACTCTAGTTCACTTCAATTCACTATAACTGACTATAAAAGAGGGGATGCTTGTTACCATCCTTCCGGCCGGCCTGCGAGCTCCTGTCTTGTGGTAAGACCTTTGAAACATCTTATGGACTATAGTCTAAACTCCTGAAAGGGGGTTATATAGGGGTTTATATAGGGGACTACTATTGGGGATATTAAGGGGGATACGAGGCGTTTAGACTATGGCTCTTATGGACTTGAGGGAACGTAGCCGTTCTCAGAGGTCATTCAAAATGTGGGCGGTTGTCAAGATTATGGGCCCTTTCTGACTCCCTATTACAATACGGCATTTAATATTTAGGGTACCCAACAAGGGCCATAATTTTGACAACCACCCATATGGATGACGGTCAGGTGCTGGCCATGGTAGCTAATGTTCTGTCCCTCCGTCATTGTGCTTCTTGCTCCGGTAGTGTTGCGAGTTGCGAGGTGCCACGCATTTAGGACGTTGTGGGGGATTGCATCCCACCAAATCCCTCAGATCTTGTCCCTAAACCCTATTAAGTAGGAGTTTCCATGTTCTCTTCCATTATCCCAATATTACCCCTACATTTTTATATACATATATAACCAACCCTAAAACCTAAACCCTAAACAAAAAGGCCAGGTGGTAGAGCAGAGGGGCATCCCCATCCAGGGAGATCTCAGAAGCCTGTAGGTTCCTTTAAGATTTCTTGGTGTTTTAAGGTATTTCTTATCAGGTCTGTCCTACTGGGGTCCCATGGGAATTTACCTTACATTTTGTATCACTTAAGTGTTTTCAGGTTCTCCTTATGGGGTCTGCCCTCTTGGAGTCTCATGTTACATTTTGTATCACTTAAGCCTGCCGAAGCGCCAGAAATCCTACATTTCTAAAAAATTCAAAGCACTTCCACCCCGATGGCAGCTTCTGCACCTGCACAAAGACCTTGTGAGAAGTAGCCCTCATCTACCCTGATTCAAGGTTAAGGGTTTAGGGGTTTAGGGTGTAGGGCTTAGGGTGATATACTTTTCTTATCTTTTCTTGAACTCCCCAGGTATCCCAGAGCAATAATTTGCAATTCAACATGCAAAAATGTATCCTTCTCCCGACCGTAAGATGCCCTTTCTGCGTTCGCGCGTCAGGCATGGGCACAACAAGCGATGCAGCAGCAGCAACAGCAGCCAGCTTCAAAGATAGGGTTGAATATCCCTGTATAATCTCTACATAGGCCTATATCCTTGCAAAATCCAACAAAAGCGCCTTTAGCTGCCCTTGTATTCACATGAGGGGGATTCTGTTCTGTTGCTTGAACAGGCCACTTTAGCAGTCACCCAAGCTTGAATGGCTTTCCTGGACGGAAGGGCCTGGAGCTTTCTGACAGTTGTTATACTCGTTGCTGCATACGTTCACTTTTTGGATGGGTCTAAGCCCGAGCAGCGACTGTGAAGTAGATCAGGTTGAGGGGTTTGTTCCCTGGTATCCCTTACATGCATTGTATCCTCAATCCAGGACGTACCACCGCTGCACCAGGAGCTTTGATGATACAGTGCAGGTCCTGATCACAAGCACTGCTGCTGGAGAAGCAAGCCCTCAATCAAACCTTATACCATCCAAGGTCCAAATAGCCGACATCAGGACCTGGTTTCCCACATGGGTTGTTTTCCAAATCATGGGCCCCTTATGGTTATAGCTTATATTGCCGCGACTAGTATTTACGGGTACTAAGATGGGACCCTAGTTTGGGGACCTACCCACGTGTTGTCATTTGGACACATCCTCATCCAAACGACAAGCGGAGGACGCTGCATTTAAGATAGAAAGGTTTTGCTATAGGGGTGGAAGTCTGCATGGGTCCTCAATCTACTACTGGTTACTGCATACCACTAAGCACAACTGATCTCAAGAGTCAAATTACAGCGCCCATGATGCGAAACCCCCGAAATACTATAGTAGTTTCCATTTTCTTTTCCATTATCCCCGTATAACCCCATATAACCCTGAATTACCCTATATAAAATAGGAATCATCGATCTAGGAACCCTCACTGTCACTGCGGCCTTCGCACCTGGAATCCTTCAGTTCTCACACTAGGGGTATGAAAATATCAAAGTTACCTGCTCGCATCTCTGATACGAATCCCAACTTCAGAATATAGCGGAAAATCAAATGGAAAAGAAAGGGGAACTTAATGGGTAGATTATTGAGGGCTCAGGGTTTAGGCTGTAGCATGTTTGGCATTTCAAAACGGCATCTCTCGCTCTCAACACAACCCTGGCTCATAGTGGCATTCCGAATTCCCAAAGAAACCTGAACGCATACATCAAAGTCATAGAGAAAATAACAGGCTCCCATCCGCTACCCTAAAAGGGAAATTGAGTTCGGGGATCCAGAAAACCTACAAGCAGCCCAAGGCAAATGCTCGCAATGCAGGCCGAAAACTTTTTCCAGCCCTTTGCCCAGGATTCAGGATTTTAGGTTATAGGGTTTAGGGTGTATAGCATAGGCCGACCTTTAGAAGAAAACCAGAGATTTTCAGATCCAATGGCCGTGGTCGTTCTTTTTATTACTTTCCGAATTTGAAGAGTTCAGTTTTGTTTTTTGGGGAGGGGGGGGGGTGTGAGTTCATTTGAGGCATGGATATTGTTGGCTGAGCGGAGATGCAGTTCACGGCTCTGGTATTGCATCAGTATATGAGCTATGGTCTAAACTCCTAGTATCCCCTTAATACCCCCCCCCTCCCCCCCCCATAATACTCCACTAGATAATCCCGTATATAGACCCCTTTTACGAGTTTAGACTCCAAATCCTAAACCCCAAAACCTATACAATCCCCATATAGCCCCCTTTCAGGAGTTTAGACTCTAGTTCATGCGGTTACCGTGGACAAGTTTAATCTGGGCAGCGAACTCAGCCAGAGACCCCTACTCCAGTAAACCCTCAGGGTGCAGGGTTCAGGGCTTAGGGTTTAGGCTTTACGGTTACCTGAAAGGTTGTCACCCCAAAAGGGCCACTGTAGGGACCTTGCTAGTTACCACTGTGCGGTCCTAAGCCGTGGTACCATAATCGTATAGGGTACCTCAAGTAGTCCTCACGACAATATTGGTACCCTAAACCCGAAGCCCTAAACCCCAAACCCTAAAACCCTAAGCCCTAAATCCCAAACCCTAAGCCCTAAACCCCAAACCCAGTTGCAAAATGCCGCATATTGTGCAATCCCCTCCCCAACATATTTTGAACAAAAAATATACTGGATAATAACAGATACCCCTCCCCAATGCAGTGGGCTGGCGAAGGTGGGGTTGGTTATTACAAGGGGGAGGTGAGTAATTCGCGACTATTGAGCTTGAAGATTTAAAGTCTAGGCGGTTGGGGCTTTGGGCTTGGGTTCTGAGGCTTCGGGTTTGTGAGTTTGCGTGTCAAGGCACAGGGTGCTGGAGTCTAGTAGTTCATTCTGCCGGACAAGGCCTTCTCAAGCGATGCAGCAGGTTGAATTGTCATGACGTCTTAGAGTTTGTAATCTGTGTGGAATTGTCCTATGGGCTATAGTCCGAACTCCTTAAAAGGGGGTTACATAGCGGATTATACAGGGGTGTATTATAGGGGTTATGAAGGAGGATACGAGGAGCTTAGACTATAGCTCATATAATGTACGCCCTTCCCAGAATCATTGGACCCATGTTGCGCCTACAGACTAGGCCGTTCAAAGGCGTGAGAGGTTGAGGGTCTGTATCGAAATGCATTCCAAGAAGCCCCTGGTTTGAGGGGAGTTCACAAAGCTCGTGATGAATCTGGGTCGCTGTTAAGGAACTCAGACTAAGTTACCATACGTATATATATACACATATAGAAATTCGTATGGTTTCTCCAGCATAGTAACTTAACTTAAGCTCCTTAAAAGCAACCCAGGAATGCTCTATTGCATGACAGAATGAGAAGCCCAATGATAATGAGGCTCATTCGCAGAGAGATCAGGCTCAGTGCATTCAGCGTTTCGCGTTGGGCTTTAGTTTAGACCTGTGATTATCAGACCCCCTCTTGTTAGGGGCCTTATTAATTATCAGGATCCTGAGTATAATACCTATTAAGGAGGGGAGTTTATTAAAGAGAGGTCTACATTATGCGCTGTAATACAGACAGTCCCAAATAAGAGATTCTCAGACTACCCCACTCTTCCACGCAGTAGAATCCTGAATAGGCACCCGCCAGAATTTGTTGGTAATCTCATCTGGAGCGCCCATTAATTACAGATCTCCCCACTCTTATACATTGGAATAAGCCTACGCAACCCTATGTGTCCCTGTATCTGCCATTCTTTCCTTACATGCCCAAAACCCCCCCCTCTGGAAAAGCCCTTTTCAGCTTAGGCCTCAAGCCGTTCAATGTGGTCCGTTTGGGCCGATGATGTTCGGAATGCCAGGGGTAATGCGCGGTGCTAAGTTCAGGATTTCCAGAAAAAGGGGGCCCCAATATGATAGTTTCCCCTAAAAATCGGGACCCCAATGTAGCCTCCAAATGCTATAATCCTTAGTATAAGCGCCCCCAAAAAGGTGTCCCTATTTTGGGAAACCCCAGATCAACTGCAATATACTCTAGTGCATCCGCATAGGGACTCCCAAAGCGGACCCTGATTTCGGAAAGCCCCAGCTGGTCCTCAGGGTCAACGTGCCTATGCAGGAGTTCATTTAAGCACAAACTAGTTGGAGACCTTGAACTCTTGAACTCTAAACCATAAATCCTCAACCCTAAGCCCTAAACCTTACTATAGCTGACATGTTAACTTTTTGGGGAAAAGGCATTCAAGAGCTCGGTCCTTGAGGCGTGACGATCACAGCTGGATCCGAATATAGGTGGGCGTTCAGATTTCAATGGGGCTTCTGTGGGGCATATAGGTGGGTGTATGGTTACCATGGGGCTTACGTGGTTTAGGGTTTAGTGTTTTTTGAAGATTTTTTGAAGCTATGAGGGTCTGAGGTATTCAAAGAATCAAAGCAACCATCACAGGCAACTCTGGGGATCTTTTCAAGGTTAGGATGCGGGCCCGAATCTGCTATGCAGAGGATCAAGGACCTCAAAGTATCTGAGCCCCTTAAAGTCCCAAGTACCTACCAAGTAATGATGTGGTTACCTGCACCTTTTGGGTTTCCTTTACCGTCATTAGGTTCAGGCTTGGGCATTCAGGTTTCGCCCCTTTGGATTTATCTAGCTCCCGGAACACAGAAAGACCCGCCTTTCCCTGGCAGCAACAATCCATCAATCACCATAAAAGCGGGAGCCCAACATAGACCTCAATATATTATAGCCCTTATTGTGGACACAATGCGTTGGCGTCATCTCATATTGCGGCAAGGATCCTTTTGCATTTTTGGTAAAAGGGAAGGACCCCAAAGGGGTCCATACATACTTGGACCACTTGGACCCCAAAGTCGTTTTGTGGGAACACCTTAATCGTAAGTACATACAATATACGTACAGTGTTACATGGACCCTCGGAGGTTGCGCACTCATGCAAAAGGCTTGTGAGCACCTTGTTTTTTCCGTATGTAAGGGGTATGATGAATGTGGCAACTGCAAGAGTTCTCGCATAGCTTCTTGCCTGGAGGGCATAGTCTTGCGTAGTCTCGCGCGGAGACGTGTAGGTTGTCTTGTCCGCGTAGTCTGCGTAGTCTCTAGATTCTATAACACTAAGGGTCCAGGACCCAAACAAAAGGGTTTTAGGGCCCCGCACCATTAATATTATAGTATTTGGGCCCTAAACCCCATTATTTGGTCCTCGGACCCTGAGGGAGAAGCAGGAGAAATCATGCGTGCGTAGACAATGGTGTAGGCGAGGGATGTCTCGAAGTCCGCGTAGGCCACTGGATAGGAAGAGTGCCCTCACCTGGCTCTGTGCGGAACACCCCAATTCCGCGTAGTTGGCGTATGGGCCTTCTTTATTTGGTATACGAACTTCAACATCAGTTGGAAAAAAAGCTCTTGTGGGATGCACCAGCCAGACTTGGGGGTTTCCATAGATTAGAGGTTCTTTTTGGGGTGCTTGTCATGTATTTTGGGGTCCATATTGGACCCCCCTCCATTTGGGCTTCACACTTGAGTAAGTTCGAGAAAAGGATGCCCAATGCTTTGAGGAAAAAACTGACTCCACAGTTTCGTGATCAAGCGGCATTTAGGTTTTGGCCTACGTACCACTGACACCACCCACAGACCTCAAACCCCAATCACGCACCTGGCATGCACTCCTAAGGCATCCGGCCATGATGGCCCAGCAGCCCCAAGTGCTATCCTCAGAAGGTTTAGGGTTTGGGGCTTGGGGTGCGTCTCCACACAGGATGATCGCGGACCCTAAAAATCCAACTTTGAGAGATGGGTCAAATGCCCTTGGCATGTACCTCCGGCTCTTGTATTTGGGTAATTACTTGGACCCTTAGGGAGATATATGTAGAGTTTTGGGATTTCATGTAGGCTTCGCCCTTGTGCAGACTTGCTACAAAGGCTTTGATATGGGCTGAGGATGTCAAACGCCTGGGTCCTGTTTTGGGGTTCCGCAGCCTTGGCCAATCCCCTTCATACTATTAAACCCCCCACCCTCCCCCCAAGAATTAAAATACTCCCATTGTATGACAGTCTACCACATAATGAGAGTATTTAACATTGGGGGGATTCAGTATTACGGAGAGGGGATTACAGGTCATAAGGGAGGTTTAGGTCTGGAGACTTTGGGGTATTTCCTGTCACGATTTGCTCGGTCAGAGCTTGGTCTGCCATTTAGGCCTAGGTTCTTTCCGGAGACCAAGTCCAGAATCTAAGGGTCCAAGGACGCAAATAATCGGGCTTTTGGGTAGTATTTGGGCCCTAAAGCCCGATTATTTGGGTCCTTGGACCCTTAGGGGAAGTAATACCGGAGGATCCATTTCCTTTCATGGTGAGAATGGCGAATGAAACAGAAAATGAAGGCCGGGATTACATGTGTGCTTCGTGGGGCGGTAGGTGTGTGCTCTTGCATGATCCACTGACAACTGCAGGTTCTGGAAGGGACATTGCGTGGCTTGCAGTGGCGTGATGCCATGCAGGGATCAGATGGCATTATCTGAGAGAACTCCATGCACGCAGACTGGATGTTCCTTCTCAGCCACGTTCGGGATCCCTAGGGCTCAAGGTTTGTAAATGGCATAGGACAGCTTGGCTTAAAGCCTATGGGCAAAACAGTCATTCTCAAATTGGGTTTCCCCCTATCCACCCCCCTCCCCAAGAAACGTAAGTCCTCAGAGAGATACCCGTTTGGAGAAACTCCTGCATGGGCAGAAGCGACCAACGTTTTTGAATTTTCGAGGGCTTTAACTCAGAGAGACTGCGTATTCGCATCGGGGCTCAGGTCAGAGGGCTTAGTGTTGGGTCTCGAGGGTTTGAAGACTGGGGATTATAGGGCCGTGATCCGCTTTGAGACTCGAACGCCACAGTGAATTCGCACGACATGATCCCTAAGCGCCTGAATCTTGCGTTGCTGCGCTGGGCCCTGAGCACACTTGACTTCAACCCTGACCCTGAGCACCAAGCAGCTCCCTCCAACAACAAAACTCAACTTCTCTCTAGTTACAGTGGAGCCACCCGCTCCTTGCAAAGGCCTCAGTCAGATGCTCTCCTATTTTCTATAGGTGGTGATTGCAAGAACGCATGGTCATACCACCACAGACCCTAGACCCGAACCTAAGCTTTCAGAAACAGGCTCGAACCTAAGCTTTCAGAAACCTCTCCACGCGAATACACAGATTTTGAGAACCCTAACCCCCAAATCAGAAACCTGCTAAAATCATATGATCATGTTCGGGTCCTAAACACCTCAAACCCCAAGCGGCGGATTGTTCAGGGCCACAACCTTCCCCATCCACCGCCTGCGCACGGCGACCAAGTGGTTTTCGAGAGGTTTGAGGTTGAAGGTTTGAGGTTCAGGGGGTTTAGGATTTGTTTACTGCAGTTCTAGGTTAGCCAACCTCGTCCTCAATGGTGTTTGATATAGAAGGTAATCCCAAAGTAGCTGAATTTCAGGTTCTGAGTTTTGAATAACATGAGCAGGTTGAGGTTTCGGGTTTCTGTAAGTTGAACTTTCTACATCTTACAAAACCGCTGAACCTCAGGGTCCTTTCAAGCCGCGAAGTAGGGTTTGGTGCTTTGGGTTCATGGCCTGTCGGTGTATGGTTTAGAGTTCATGTTTTTTTCCAGATTCCGGGTGTTCCCGGCCTTTGGGGGGAGGGGGGGGGGGGCACATGGGACATGCTTGCAGAAGGACACGCGGGACAGGAAGTGAAATTAGATATTCTCTGTAGTGATCCCCCAGGTTAGGTTTTCAGCTTTGAGCGTGTTGGCTGCTTCAGTGATCTTGATACATGGGCTTTTGAAAGGGCCTTCCGGTTTAGGATTATATGGCATATTATGGGGACCCCAAAAGGGTACCCCTAATTTTGGGAAATCCCCATATGATACCATAAGGGGGTTGCTTCGAGTGGCTCATGGTCACCGGTTAAGGTAATGGCCTGTTTCTTGCTGTGCGGCACCAGCCTGTTCCTTATTGGGGTTTATGTAGTAGGGCATATGGGAATGTATGATATAGTCAGTAAACCTTAAACCCTAAACTCTACAGGGATTATATAGTATGATATAGGATCAATTAGGGATGGTATCCCCTGACTCTCTCCTAACAACCAGTAAAGCTCCTGAGCCTGAGGCTGAGGACTGGTCCACCCGACAAGACTGAAAGTAGACCTGGGATCATCCCCCTCCCAGTAACTGTCCTTAAAGGGGCTTTATTACAGGGCCATTATAACTCATAGTATTTCTTGTGGTAACTGTTGCTGGAAGAAGGGATTGACCCAAAGAAGACCTAAGTATGGCCACTGCCTCCCTCCTTGTCAGTGACAGGGATAGGGCGGCTATGTGAACTTTCGGTCTCCCCTGCAAGCAAACAGAAGCGGTTGCTTTACATATAGTAGTTTCCATTTTTTCCATTATCCCTCTGTAAGCCAAATATACTACAGTAGTTCCTGTTTTCTTCTCAATTACCTCTTCATAACCCCAATATACTATAGTAGTTTCCATGTTCTTTTCCATTACCCCTATATAACCGCAGTATACTGAAGTGTGTCCATTTTCTTTGCATTGTCCCTATATAACCC